>JAVJGI010000036.1:5050238-5115888 GCA_035590275.1 Ibycter americanus
CCCCCCCCCCCCCCCCCCCCCCCCCCCCGCCCCCCCCCCCCCCCCCCCCCCCCAACCCCCCAGGAAATCGTATTTTTTATTTGACCAAAATAATTCACTTGAACTTTGGAAGCCCTTGTATTTTTTTCAAGCATTTTTAGAAACAGCTAGTAAAAAAAATTTTTCATCACGCAATAAAAAGGCTTTTTGACACATGAAGACAAAAGCTTCAGGCCGTTTATTAAGACTACTTCCTACTGTGTTGGGCTTTGTTTTATCTCATAATTAAAATCACACCTGAGCTGGGCCATCTGTGAAAGTGTATTAAGTTTCTTACAAAACATGAAAATCCTTTCATTTTTTCCATACAAACGCCAATAAATCTTGTAGGGATTTTTTGTGTGTGACATAGAAAAATAATATGCTTAAATAAAGGTCAGGCTTTGACCAAAAAAAATGAGCAGGCAAACAAAATTATTTTTCTGTATTCATCATCAATTGCACCTCATAATAACCAATACATTTTTAAAAGTTGTGCACTTTAACATAAGAATGAAACCTTTTTTCTCTTGATATTTTACAGTATATTGTTTTCTTCTAGTTTCTTTTGTAGGATAAAAGTAAAAATCAGTAAAAATTGAAGAATTAGTTTTTTCCATATCAGTTAGTAATTAAAGAGTGTACAGAAAAGGTCAGTCAGCACTTTTCAAGATCAGCAACTACGTTAGGATGCTAACTCATATGCTTATGGGTTCTAGTGAGAAAAAAAGAAAAGTTATGTATTTCATACATGTAGATACTTTCTAAAGTCCAAAGGGTTTTTTTTTTTCAGTTTTGTTTTGGGGGATGTTTTTGTTTGTTTAAAAACACTGTGAAGAGAGACCAAGAGGATTTCCTTTTACAGAAGGACATCACGGAGAGGGAGAAATCCCTAAATACAGTCTAAATCCATCAAACCAAGAATATGTCTTTTCAACAAAGTACTTCTGTGTGCACAGTTAAACTGAAGTCAGACATACACTTAACGTAGCTTTCTTTGAACATGTGAAATTTCAAACACTGAAGTGATTCCATTCACTTTGTTGCAAGCTATACTCCTTCAAAGAGACTATATACATTCTTGAAGTTATCTTGTTTAACGCTTCTGTCGTGCCAGGAACTAAATACATATCATCATCATGCTTCTTAATCGTGTAACTTTAATTACACAATTAAATTTGCATAACATTTTACTAGTCTAGCAATCCTACTCAGAAAGTTTTGAACTTCTCACTCAAAGCGCATTATAAAATGTCTATCTTACACATAGAGAGCAAATAGATCAGGAGGCCCTAAAATAGCAGCAAAGAAGAGTGATTTTCCATCTCAGAGTAACAAAAGAGCACGGTATGGGAATATTGTGAGACGAAAGAATTTATTTCACATCCAATCGCACTATATTAAAGTTCAATAAGAGAAATAAGCAGTATGGAGAACTTGTTGCATGGGCAAATTGAATAAGCAAGTGGTCAACGGCTGCAGGGCTCCACTGATTTCACAAGATTCAACATGCACAGAGGTCTTCCCATGTTATTGGAACTTCTAATTAACAAGCAGAAAACTCAAAAACCCACTTTTTCTATCACAACAGTATTAAAAATTATTTCTTGTCTTTATACATTTTGAAGCACCAAGCTTCAACACTGATCTGCACAACCTATCGCTGATTTAAAACCCTTTGATATTTACATATATTTTAGCTACAAAATTATTTTTATTCTTAGAATTTAATTTGGCTGATAGTGCACTCAGCAAATTATTTCATTTGAGTTTGTGTTCTTTTAAATTACTTCTTTTACAACAAAAATCTCTAAATTCTGTGTGTCATGAATAAGACTCTAAAGCCATAAGCCCCACCCTTTTTTTCCCCCAAATGTGTTTTGAAATCTAATGGCTATCTAATACTGATGTTATTTTGAAAATTCATTTTCTTCTTAGGTTGATGATATGAAAGAACATACTAAGTCATGCTAAGTAAGAAACAGCAACATTTTTTTAAATGTGCCTGCCTATGACAACGGAGTGGTTGGGATCCAACTCTTAAGTCATCCTCTCTCCCACTATTTTACAGCTACTTTAATCCGTCTTCCTAAAAACCAAGTTTGCAATACTGTAGAGTTCAATAGCTTTCCAAACGCAGTTTTTCCTATTGAAGTTGGCCAAGAGCCAAGAAACAGAGGCACTTTATTGTGAAAAAAGGTTTTCTTATTCAATTGCACACACACACACAAAATTCTTATATTTAAAAGAGAATTACTTTGGTAATGACCATTTTACGTGCCAAATTACAAACCATAAAGACTTTTCCAATCAGATGCATCTTTCTGCAGCAGTGTCACAGTGAAGTCTGAGATTCCATCACAAGAAAACGTGAAGGATATTTACCAGGGCCTGTGCCCTGACTCTCTGCTCACTTACACTGACTTAAATCAAGAGTAACTCTCGAACTCAGCGCTACTGCAATGGTGTAAAATCAACCTGAGAAGAGATGACGATGGCAATGATAATCCAGATACTTACACGTGATTTTGAGCAAAATGAGTGTTACATTTTTGGGTGCTCAGCAGTCATCCCTTTAGAAACCAGTAAGGGGCATGAAAATTCTCAGACTTCTTCCCTGCCCCCAACCTTTTCTACCTACACAAGTTCATCAAAAATTTAGCGAGAACAATCCCACGGCAACTGTAGATACTGCCCAGTTACAACGCAGGACTAGCTGGGAAGTAGCCAGCAGTGGAGGAACTGCGTTGGCAATACTGATGGACAATCTTTGTATAGTAACTGACATCGTACCGTGTAGGAGATGATGACCTAGGTGACCAGGTGAGCAACCCCAATATGAAATGGTGCATATATGCTAGCAACAGTTACAAATTTTCCTCTCTCTCTTCTGTGAGAGACAAGGAAAAGATGAAGCCAAGAAGGAACTCTACTTCTGGAGAAGCAATGCCTCTGGGTCTGCTGTTGAGGCGATCCTGTTTTTACACCTCACTTTGCCCAAGGCTGCGCCTAATGCACAGCTCCCCTTGAATACACTAAAGCAATACAGGAGTTTCTTCTCTGAATACACTGAAATGTGTATTGTTGACTCTGGGGAAAAAACCGAACCTCTAAAAGATATCACAAGGCACATTTACTGCAAATTCCAAGGGAAAAGCAATAACAAACATACATTAGAAGTGTACTAATTTGCACTCTCTAATCAGCGCCCCCCCCTCACTTTGCAAACATATGAGGTCCAATTTACAAACTCAGCATTATTTTGAAAAATTTTTCTTCTCTGTATAATGAATGATCACAAATAATTAAAACTGATTCAAGACCATCAAAACAAATGAACAATATATACTTAGATGCATAATCCTTGCTGGTTTTCATTATTGTGTTTGTTTATTTTCTCCTCAACTGAATTCACAACATTTTCTCCTTCACAATGGGTCTGTACATTCACATCCATACAGCGGTTGCCTATGGAAATGCGTTAAGTATCAGCTTTCAGCGCTCCTTCTTATATACCCTCCCAGCTGTAAATGAGGTTAGGAAACAACACCGTAAACACAGAAGTCCTTTTGAAAGGTAAAATAGTGGAAGAAAAAAAAAGCCTCTCAGGAAATTTGATTCGTACTTAGGTTTCATTCTTAAAGGAACACCCAAAGCTTGACAGCATTTAAAACTACCCAAGTACAAAATGTTAAAGGAAGAGACAGCAGAGTAAGGCATTGTATCTTTATGGCAGCCCTGTATTATTACTATAAAGAGCAGAATAAGGCATTATAGTAATCATACAAGTGTACTGCAAAAATAGAAATAGCACTGAACGCCAAGCTCATTGTTCTGAGGGCTGCCTTATTTATTTGTTTTTCCGCCTCTTTTTTTAAAGACGATGAGTGTTTGCAATTCCTTCAGCAAAAACCCAGGATGTGCGCACGCAGATGTCATCAATAATTCCAATATAAACCCATGCTAATTTATCTAACGTGAAACTCCAACGCAAATGACTTAGCAGTGAAATTGCACCTCCTCGTATCGTGTGTGCAGAAAAAGCGAACAGATGTGCTCTTCCAAACCAAGCTACCGCTACAATTAAACCCGCAGTCATTTTACAAGCCAGCGAGCTATTTCATGTGCGTCTACAGCGCTAATCGTCTTTTCCCTGCCGCCGCGGCCCCACAGAAGAGCGAGTTATTTATAGAGTTATCTATCTTGCACTTTGCAGATGATGCCTAACATTATGACAACAGTGAAAAGGTCTCCGTACCTGCCTACCTAAAACAAGTTTCTGTAAAGTAATGAATAGAGACAGCTTGGGGACTATCCACCTGCACTGCCTGCCTTTTACTGCCTGCAAAGTGAAACCACCAGGGACTGGCAGAAGGTACGTGTCTGACAGGGCCAGGACAGCCTTTCTCCTCAGTGACAGCCTGGGCCTAGCCTCTTAAACCTGACCCACCATAATTCCTTCACAATGCAGCAGCGAGGCAGCTGACAGTAGCAGCTGCACCTCCTAAGCGAGATGGATGGAATTTTCATAACTAGTTCCCCAAGTTACATTTTACCTTCAAGATAATTTATGAGCTGCTGTGGAGCCTTGAAGAGACAATATGCTTGCCATAAAATTAACTGTAACAGTCTTGTAGGTTATAATTAACACTGGGAGGGTAGCACCAACTGGATGAAACACATGGCATAATTGATGGTGAAACTGGAAATTAAGGAAGCTAACAATATCATTACCGTGCACATCACTTCAGCGAAACCTATGCTTTCCAGGGGTTAATTACAATCCCCTTCTAACGTACACATTCTGACGGGGAGTGGATGAGTGTCACAGCTAGAAGGAGGCAGGTTTGCTGGCAAGGCCACCTTGCACCTGGACTGATGTATATATTGTTTTTTTGCCTGGAAGAGATATACATGTCAAAGCAGCAGCACCAGCACCTGAACATCTGGCAGCAGGCACACTGTAGCTTAGAGATAGATGATTGCTCAAGCCTCATAGAATATTTCATTTTCTCTGTAGCCAGGATACGTAATGGCAAAGAAGAAAAAAAAAATCCTCTGTGAGATTTCACTTAATGGCACACATTATTAATTTAAATGACTTGAGCAAAGAAAAACATTTTAACTTTATATTGCCATAACTTAGCAGCAAATTAAGATATTTTTTTTCTTCATCGGTGTATTATCATCTTGGTTTATTACATTAGTCTTTAGAAACATGCAGAGCAATCCTTTTAGCATCTTGCCTGTCGAGGGAATACTGAACCGAAGATTCAATGCAAGTGAGCTAGTTAATCAGAAATAATATTATAAACTGCTGCCATCTTTGTGAAGGAGAACATTCAATTCATCTACCTGTACCTAAGACTCTACTCTCTAGCCAAGGCTTAAGGAATCATTAGTGTATCGTATTTATTTGAATCTCTCTCAAATTATTTTAATGAAACATTATTATTTTTTTTTGTCCCTGGACAAGATATGCGAAAACGTACAGATAAATGATGCAACAGTGTCACCTACAGGCAAGCAAAACAGTTAAAAACCTCCAACATTGCACCCTCTTACCTCCCAAATTCCTTTCCTCCCCTCCTCCTCCCCTCCTCCAACCTCCCCCTCAATTCCCAACACACACGTCTGGATTTGGGGATAATCCATATCTCCAAATATAAAAAGAAGGACAAATACCTAAAATGCTTTCAGGATGGCCTAATATAGAATAATTAGACCTTAGATGTAATAAACTGTGCCTTACAATAAACGTGCTGTACAGCTAGCGAGTCATCTATGCTGGAGTTATCTACATTACAACTGACTACCTTACAACTCCTATGCACTTGTCCAAATCCACCTTCTACTAGGTGGTCAAAAATAATTCTAGTAAGAATATTTTTCAGAACTCAGATAAAATGCTGACGTTACTAAATATGAGAAAATAAAAATGAAAAAATGTTGACTTGCTTAAAAACAACTGGCAAAAATTTTAAGACTATCGTATAAACTTGTACCAAAAATGCTCTCCAGCATAATTTGGAGCTACATCTAAGTCCAGCACATCCGCAGGCATAACTGAAGGATCCATTCCATTTACCTTCGCAGAAACAGATCACCCACTTACTAGTAGCTCTTAAAATTCTCAGAACTCTCCTTTTCCAACAGAATATTCTTTTTTCTTACTATTAATGCTTTTACTTTAACACTCTAGAGCCTTTTCTTAGCTTCTCCCACAAACCCTGCATTTTGAGAGCCTGTTTCTCAGTGAATCTTTTTGACACATCTCCAGATACTTTTTCATTTCAGTTATTTCTCCCGATTTCTACCTATATCACTGATGTTGTTTTAACACCCTTCTCCCCCATGAGCCCTACCTGCTCCACTACCAAGCCAGGCGAGATAATCTCTAGAATACAGCAATATGGAAACATGAGTACTGTGAATTACCAGTAAGTCGGGGTGCTGCATACCACTAGGAGTGTTCTTGGTTGCCCAAGCTACTCAAGCAAGTTATAGTAGGATTTTCTTCTGTTAGTATTATGTACGCTTTAAGCACTGTCTCCATTTGGGGCTGCTATCATTTACCAAAATAAGACAAAGTATATGAAAAAAATGCATGCTATGTAACAGGTTGCCAAGTTTTCTGTTTTTACAGAACACCTAAAGCATAAGAAATGCCAACTTCCTTTTTTAGCTGTTTTAAACATCATCACAGCTTATAATTTAATAATTCCACAGCAGTGATACACAAGGAATTCGAAATTCAGACAACATAAACAGAACAAATAACACAGCCAAACTAAACTTAAAACGCACAAAAGATCTCATTAGTAGCAAAAATCAGCAAGTAAATCTAATTCTGTTCTCCAGTTGATCTTAGTTTCTCTGATGACTGGATACATCTCCAGCCCATGCTTTGGTCTCCCAGCGGACTGCCCTTCCCTCTCGCCCAACGCTGGGGTAACGCTGTCCAGTAATTCACCACGGCTGTCTCACCAGCCCGTGCCTATCTGGGTAGGTTTCCATAACTTGTAGTGCAAGCAAACTGTAGAGCAACGCAGCAGACTGCCACCCTCTTTTTGCCCACCGTCTGCTACGACATTCATTGCCTTATCACCACCTCACAACCACGGCCCAGACCGCTCAGAGCATTGCCAGCATCTCGCTCAGTTTCTACATCCATTTAATTTTTGGCTGCTCGGAAAATGCCAGCAAGGGTACCAATTAGTGTCAGCTCTAACAGTTGCTTTACGTGATATACACACCTGCCTACCAGGGTTGGAGAACCGATGCATTTTACATAGGCCATCTAACACAGATACCCAATGGGAATAATCTTTGGCACTATCTACCTGAACCATATTTGAACCGCTGACCTGAAAACAAAAGGCTTTGTATTTCATTACCAATCCCTGGAGCCATCAAGTTCTATATATGTGGAAAAACTTTAATAAGGCTGACAGCATTTAAGACTGAAGTCATGAACTTCTGCAAGCATCTGCTCACTCATGCCTCATGCTAGGACATAAGCACGCCATTTGGCTAGGTAAACCCTTTACGTTACCCTCTGTTTCTTCTGTATTCGTAATGTATACAGATTATTTAACGCAGACTCTCCAAATTAAATTTATTTAATTCAGCTTTACAACAGAGAAAGCTGCAACAACAATGGTACTAACATCATTAACAATGAAGTCCCGTTTGGATAAGGCTTCTATTATTTTACAGAGGTGAGAATTTTATCTTTAGGCTTGTTTAATTTTAAATGTCTAGTTTTAGACAAAGTTTTAGTCCATACTAAGTTTGTGAGTAGTTTTATGGAGACGTTACATCCCATGACATTAGCACATTTTGCTGAAAGCAAAGGAAAGTATGGACTGGTATTGCAGAAGAAAGAAACCCTGGAGGATAAATCAAAATAAATCTATGATGATTTTTCGTTCTCTGGACCATTCAAATTTTATCCCTAGCTTATAACACCAGGTCTTTATCTAATATGGGCAGCTACAGAGCGCTGCACAACACACTGAATTCTCCCAGCTTTTCTCCTTTTCCCCTGCCTCTGGTGGACACCATTCTCTCTTAACAGGAATGATGACAGCTGATGCTAATGCTACTTTGTGGTTCAACTGTCTGATGATGTGGCTAACACTTTGTCTCCACAGATTATAAATTTGTCACCTCTGTGATCTATTCAATCTCCAGTATCCCGCGGCCTGCAAATGCAATAATCTCCATCTCTAGCGTTCAGATCTCCCAGTGGTAGTGAGCAAATCATTGTCAAACCACTGGAAAAACAACACTAACTATCTTTCTTGTACTACAATCATGAAAGCTTACATAAATAAGGAAATGTCACCCGTGCTGACTTTAAAAGCCTGTCCAGGTGAAATACAGTGGGAAAAAGAATCAAAAAAAATTCATCAAATGTACTCTGATAGAGTGGGAAAATTCTTTATCACTTTTTGTTTTGGAAACTTTAATTGCACTACAAATAAGGACTAAATTTGTGTCAGTTGTCAGTTGTGGAAGTGTCGTCTTTTGAAAATCATCTTTTGAAAAATCCAACACAGCAAGAAGAAAAGCATGAAGTCAAAAGAGGGAAATGTCAAAGCATTTTGATTCAGTAGTTGTTCAGGTATGGGATGCTGTACCATGATGTACCTCTTTATGGTTTTCAGAAGCGGAGCATTAAAACTAAACTAAAATGATGAAGTAAACCCTCAGAGTAAACAATCCCTACGAAGCGCCTTGATGAAGAAGTCTGACAGGCACAAAAGCCACACACAGAGCTGAAGTTCTGCGGCTGTTACTAGCCTGCCCTGCAATGCCATTTGGAGTCCCCACACCAAAGGACGTTCTTTGCACCGTTTGCTGTGCACCTAGTGACAGCACAAGGTAAGCAGCAGCTCTTTCTGTAAGTAGCTGCAGCCTGTAAACAGAAAGTCTTCCCAAGGGTAAAGGGTCAAGACAGTTTCAAAGGACATAATAGTGGTGGTTAAACAGCAGCATTTAATCAAGCAGTATTTCCATTGTTCTGCAGAGTACTTGTACCTATTGATCCCAAGCTTGGCCACTTCAAAGACTCCTCAATACAAGAAACACAGGTGAAAGACAGAGGCGGAAAACAAGAAGGGTCACAAGAAGCAAAAGGAGTCTGGTAATAAGCAACTGGAGAAAAGTCAAAGGTCAATCAAGGCAGCTGATGTCTAAGCATAACTACAGCAGGAGACCTGACAACTTCATTGCAGTCGCAGTGTTTTCTCCATTCATTTGAAGGCTGCGAGGCTGGTTTTCAGTCTGCCTCAAAGCATCTTCCCGATCAACATACAAGATTCGGCATTACCACCTAAGTCACAATGTACATCGACTTTCTGAAAAACTGTTTCAGGTTACGCACCAAACAGTTTGGTTTTCTTCTTTTAAAGAACGTACACCTGCACACATACAAAAAATTAATATCAAAGAATGAAAATATAATATTCTTTATTTCCCCCGTGATTTCCAAAATGACAACTCGAAATTTTTGTCTATGCTTGCCGCTAACTTACTGAGCATCCATCCCAGCTGATGCACACATTGTCCAGAGAGGACAACCGTTACAAAAAACCCACCGGAGATCACACAGCTGTGCGTACCGAGATCCTTACCGATTTCAGAAACATGGAGGCTGGATTCCTCAAGATGAAAAAAAAAAAAAAGAAATCTGTCATTCCAATGTTACACAAAACAACTACAAAAGTTTTAAACAACCGAAATACTTCCCCCCTGCTCTCTGTCAGACATTGATACCTCTGTAATTTGTCTGCTAAATCTTTAGAACTAGTGTAGCTCCCATTGCAGTAGTTTCTGAAGAGTTCACAATATTTCACGTATTTCTCATCTTGGCAGGCCTGTGAGAGTGTCAAAAAATTCAGTATTTGTCAACTAGTCTTTCAACTGGTATTACCATGTTTTATTTAAAAGCCAGCATTTAGTGAGTTCCTGAAAAATACAAAGTCTGTAACAGAAGGAAAAAACTGCCCCAGTTTTCCCAAAGCCCATGATAACTTCTTAACCCATGGACTTTTCTTCTGTTACAGAAGGAAATACGTTCCTTCTTTATGTCAACACCACTTTCTCCTGCTGGAGCTAAAAAGGGTCAAGCTCTACCTCAATCACCACCTTGGATACGATCTAAAATTCCAAGGTAAAAAGAGGGAAGGCATAAGAAAAAAAATGTGACTTTTTCTTCAAAACAGCAAATAATATATATATATAAATCTTCCTGTTTGTATCTCATTTAACATGCATACTATTTCAGGATTCCACTCTCATATTCTTCATTGTTCTTATAGAACCAAATAGCATTATCACAGATTAGGACTCACTTATCACACTACGTATTTATAATTCAGATTCCTAGATAAATATCCACATAATAATACAGATTTCACTGCTGAGATGTAAGACTATCTCAGCAGTATTGTAAGCATTCACTGTAGCTAGAAAAAACGCATAACTCTACATTGTTATGTCAAAATTGTGAGATCTGAGAAGGGCTTTGACAAAAGGTAAGGAATTATAGCTCAAGTTTGACTGGAAACTTGTATGAATTGCCATGAGTAACCGGTTCTTTCTCAAAGTGCTGTGCAAAGATGGAAGAATATAACAATACTAAAAATCTACAAAATGTTATGGGTTGTAGAATGACCCCATAAACCAGATTTTTTTTCATTGTATCACTTCAATAAAGCAAGGTTTTAAGTTATTGATCTTACAAGATATAATCATTTAACACTTTTCTACTGTTTATCTCATGAACCAGGAGAATTTTCTGTTTATTTTGGTCCAAATTATTTATTGAATGTGTATTCTGCTTTCACTACGTCAATTTGTCATTACATGATGACTTAGAGAGAACTTGATATTTCAAAATTTGGCTAAGTAGCACAACTATGAAATACAACAACATAATTTTATTTTTCCTACCAAACCTTCCACTTCATTATGTCCTTCTCCAAAACTTTACATTTTCCACTACCTGGCTGAATTTCCCCTAAGAGAAATTGTGCAATTTCACTCAGGAAAACAGAAAAATGGGCATAAGAGCCTGTGTCATAATAAAACCATTTTGGACTAATAACATTTCTGCATGAAAAAGATTTTAGAAATGGTTTAACTAACCATGTTTTTTCCTAGCAGTTAATATTTTCAATGCAGTTAAACATTATCCTTTAAATCAATCTATTGTTGATTTATTGATGACAAATTAGTTTGGTAGTAAATGTACCTCTATGAAAAACACAGCAAAAAGGGACTAGCAATTAAGTGCCCTATGTCATGCAAGCATTAAGGACATTATTATTACTATTATAACATGATACAATTTCTATTAGGAGAAATAAGAGATACAATTTTTATCGAACTAGAGTCCAGTTCTCTCGGGCATTTACTGATCAGGAAAAGTGCAACATTCTCTCTTGAAATTCAAGTACTACTTGTTCTTTTTTTCTTTTTCTTTTTTTTTTTTTTTGTCCAAACTGTTTCTTTATCACCACTATTCTGGTTGCAGTTAAAAAGTAAAATAAAAAATGTCAATAGTATCATCAACGGGGTAAAAATAGTAAGGCCTTTTTTGAAAATGAATCAGGTGCAGATATTGAACTGTACTTTTTCATCCTTTGTCTCACTTTTCAAATGATAATTTCTTCCACAGCCACCATTAAATCTTGATCTATTCCAGCTCTCTGTATGGGTCATTGATTCTAGATGTACCATGGTTATTTTTAAATGTTTCCCTTTCGTAGAGAAAAAAGAGGGCTGTCTAGAGCCAGATGGGTAACTTCACACTTCATTTATCAAACCCAATGCATGAGACCCCACCCTCTCTTTCCCACTATTGCTGTTAAATTTCCATATAATTTGGTAACAATTTTCATTATCATACAGTGACCCTAAAAAGTCTATACAGGTTCGCACGGTTAATCCAAAATTCACAGCTGTTCCCTTCACCCTCTATTTGTTACAGTAGAGTCCAAGGTTCCCCTTACTTTTTAAGCTGAAGGGTGACCTTCTAGAAGCAGAGGTCAAGAAGGGGTCAGTTCAAAGGGCTAGAGCAGTTCCTTAACAGCTATAACAACCTGTCCATCAGGCACTATCATGCAGTATAAACAAATCTGGGGCTTTAGAAACTCTGGACCATTTCTGTTAACACTTAGAGGACATTCACTGAGTCCTACCTGAAGTCTTTTGGATCACTGCCACTCACCCAACAGAGAACAACTTGAATCCCTGTGAGACCTGCTCAGACACTTAAGATACTGATGGCATCTTTGAGTCACATGTATATGAACCAGTAAGCCATAACAACAAGCGTACTACCATGTGTTTTGGACCATGGAGCTGAAATAAAAACTTAAAGAGTAATTTCAGCTCATTAATATGCAGAAATACTGGTACAACTTAAAGCAAATAATGCAAGGACAGGCTTCAACCAAGTAGATACATATCAAAACATTTCACATGCTTTTCTCTGAGAAAGACTAAATTTCTAAAAGTTGAATCAGTTTGTATTAACAGTTCCCAGCATGTATTTTTTTTTATTTAAGGTGTCAATGACACAAATAAAACCCATGAAAGAACAGAATGCCTACATAACTCTGCAAAAACCAAGTGCAGAGTAAAGTTTTTGCCTGCTGCCCTCCCTTCATTGAACTAAATTTCTGGAAGTTGTACTGTTCATAACGTGCTCTCTAATGCACAATGTAAGGTAATTAGAGTCATCTGTATTTAACTTCCAGAGGAAAAAAAAATTCTATTATCTAATCTAGCTGATCCCCTGATAGCCTGTTGAAAGTAAAATACTGTAACCTATTGCCTGCCCTTTGACAAGTGCTAATTATTTCCTGTCCAAGCACATTTTTCTCATGTAATTCCAAAGTACACAATAGACTGATGTCTAAAACATGGGCAGCCCTGCTAGTACCACGGTGGACGTTTTATAACTTTCACCGCCGTATGCTTGATGGCTACCACAGTCACTGCTTCATTCCAGACATCTAGCTGAAGCTTTGATGAAGTAAAGTGAGGTGTATGGTAACGGTCTGTTTATGCAGATCATATGGATGAGACTCTCAGATAGGTCACTGGAATGGGAAACATCAAATGGAAAGAAAAAGGATTATGGATATTTAATACTCAAAGGACACTTTCTTTCAGAACTTCCAAGGCACAAGGCTCTTGAAACTTTCTTTCAGGTGTTTAGTTTTAAGAAGGCCTGCACTTCATCTGCTTGTGCCTCTCCCCACCCCCACCCAAGAGCTTTAGCATTTCTGTGTCAGACTAGACCACGTCTACAACTGCAAGACTGGTCCCAGCCTCCGACCACAGGGCGAGCGACAAGCAGAGCCCAGGAACACCGCAGCCCGCATTACGTTTAAATGAGCCTCCATCGCCATGATCCCTGACAACTTCATATATTAGAAAATCGTTAAACTAAATGAACACCAAAAAGATATTCCGCTCACTAGAATTGTTTAGCCTTTTCTTATCTCTAGGAAGCTTTCTGTTCCAGTTCACAACAAAGATGCACATGTCCCACGGAAAAGCCTGAAGTGATTTCCTCAGTTTCCACTGTAGCCAAACCTTCTGCACTATTTGGTAAGCATGGTGATGGAAGGCAAGAAAACCCCACACAAAATCCCTTAAATCCCTCAAAAAGGAAGCGACAAACCCCACCTGACAATACAGGCGATACTGTATTTACATTACCCACATGACATCGCCAAGCTCTCTTCCACTCTGAGATCTTAACGGATCGCTGCACAAGTAAACATTCCGTAATGATAAGAACACAAACTTGTAAAACACAGCCTCTAATTTCTATAACAATTGCTACTATGTATAATGTTTAATTTTTAACTAAAGCTTCTAAAATGTTTCAAGTCCACGGACTCTAGTATTGGGAACCAGAAAGCCACTCAAGTGCCAGTCCCAACACCTACAGTTAACCTTTTAAAATCAATCCCATAGAATTTCCAGGAACTTGACAAAAATCACACACTGACAAAACACAGGAGAACTCCTTTAACTGCAACATTTAGTGCAGGTAAAAGAATCATGCCAATTCAGTGCTAATTTTGATTAACAAAATCATTTAAAAATATATATTTGACTGAAAACTGTATTTAATTGTAAGCACAGGGCGTCTCCTGGTTTTAAAGGAAAGCTGTATGTCTGGTAGAAAAGTTTCATGGACTGTTAGATATTTTATGTAAATATGATAAATAAAACAATAATAAGATGATATTAAAACAGTATGAATCTGTAGCTTTTAGAAATCAATGTGAAAAAAGGTGACATTTAGCAGCTAAAGAGAAGGACACAGGGTGGTATATGGTGGAAATTCTTTCTGGAATTCACGTATTTCTGAGTGAACTAGAAGTATGATGTATCTGTAGCTTCTGAAATGCATTCACCTGACTACATTCCAGTAACAAACTTTTCCAAATAAAACCATAACTGACTTTTTAAAATTATTAACAACATCACCTGATTTATTACCATGGCAATGAGTTCAATTTAAAAACTCAAGTATAATAAAACAGTCACACGACACAAACTCCAGCAATATGAACACTTAAGCCAATCTCACCCAACACAACCCAGTTAACCACAGTAGGGCATCACGAGAACATGTGAGGACCATGAAGAAAGCAGGCAAGGAGGGTATCTATTAGCATGGCATGCCAACAAGCAGTATTGCTCATATTGTTAGCGATACAAGAAAAACCTTAGGGCACTTAAGGTGATACCAATCCTCAAATATGTATGCTGCCTATCACGCTATTATCAATAGACTGCAATATATAAGCACAGTAAAGGAGCATTCTAACCCACAAAGTAACTCTGAAATCAGAAGCAGAAACATCAACTATTCTGTTCAAGGAAAAATACTATTTGAACAGTAAAAATTTTGATTTTTTTTTTCCCCCCTTCCTCCCAATGTCAGCTTTCCCCCCTCCCCACCCAGGGGATTTAAAAGTGTATAGTTGAGATAATTGTTTCTAATTTTATTATCTTAATATTTTTCAAAAATATCTCACCTTGCTGCCCATTCTTTACGCAGCTTTTGTCGCTCAGTAAGAACTAGCAAGAAGCAGCTGATGGTTTCATTCATTTGTTCATCAATTTGTTCCTCTTTTCCAACTTCAGAGAGGACCAGGCTTGTCTTAAAGGGAAAAAAACACATAAAAATTATAATCTAGAAATAGGAAACAATGTGTAAAATTAATAAAAAGCCCATAAGCAAATAAGGACAGTAAATCAATAGCTTTTTTTATTACAGTTCCACTGCTGACAAATCAATACAGTAAATGATGGTTAGAAATGGCCACCATATATTTGGTATTTAATCAATATACATGGCACATAAGGTAAACCTTAAAATCTCACTGCCTTAAGTAACTCAACAAGACATTGTGCATTCTAGCTCTCATTTTCTTGAGACATAATACTCTTGTTTTCTAAATATTTTCTTGAACCAAATCATACCCAAAATGTTTCCCTCAACACAGCATTCATTTGGGGGATTTCCCCCTCCCCTTTGATCCTTGGTGCTAAAGAAGTTCCTTGGAGCTAAAGAAAATACTTGTTTTTATTGTACCTTCTGAAAAGAATTTCTGATGATGTCCCCATGTTCTCTTTATTGTGAAATATTTCAAGTAAACAAGTAGTAAAACTCTACCTTTTTCATTTATGGAATAAAATTAAAATTGCTAAAATAGATATATACCCACCCAATGGATTTAGGCCATGTGTGGAGTAGGATGACACTCAGTCTCTACAGACCAAAAGCTACTGGCCTTCCCCAACTGAAACATCGTGTCAACAGTTAATGCTGATGTAACAAAACCGCAGATGATTTTATTGCCCTTCATTCACCTGGCAAGCTAAGTACAACTCCTCCCCTCCATCTTCGCCTTCAACTACTAACTCGCCCACCATTTTCTCCTCTTCTTTCCCTACGCTTCCCCACGTCTGCCAACTTGGGAAAGACACGGCACATGCTGATGCTCAGGCTACTAACGCACAGGTCAACCAGTGTCCATGTGCCGCTGCGATGCGCAGCAGTCCAATCGCAACAGAGATCTAGAGTCGATGCTGCAAGTCTTTTCCTTCAGTGAAGATATTTGCCTTTCTCACCTTAACCAGCCACTCATATTCACTTAATTATTTTTGCTATTCTAACCTTCAGTCACATGTTCTGCAAACATACCAAAGCATCTAAACGGTTTTGGGAAGGATGACTGAATGGACGGAATGCTTGCACAAACTTAGTTTTTTTCACAGAAAAGGAAGCAAAAAATATGTTTCTAACCCGAGCAGTTGTAGAAGTGAGTTTGAAAGCACAACTCAAACATCACCAAGAACTGCAATTCCTACTCCCTGCATGGCCTCTCTTACAGGAACGACATGACACAAAGACACGGCATATTGCCTCCTCTGCAACATTGCATACATATTACATCTGCCCTGCCCAAATGTACACCCACAAAAATTCCTCTGGGGATTCTGCCAGACAAATGGTGGTTGTTATGTTCAGTTTGTGAAAATGGGAAGATCTATCCTTGGTCTGACAGGTGGGTTGGTTTTTTTTTCCCCACAAAACCCAATAATATGCAGATTGTACACTTCTTAAGCTATGTGAAGTAGCAGTAACATTGCTACTGCCATGGCGGTTTCAAGAGACAAGCAGGACAGGGTTCACAGAGTCAGAAAATACTTTTATTACACCAACATCAGAGTACAAGGAGCGAAAAGCATCTTCCTTCCCACCTCCCAGCTCTATCAGTTGGCCTACCCAAAAGGTATTACCCCATCATATGGGACTTACACATCAAAAAGAACATTTTCTTGTAAAAAACCAAAGCGTTCAAAACTGTCTATACAGATCACATTCTTGACCCTGCTTTGACATTACAAAGCAAACAAAAAGCCAGAGAGCATTTTCAGATAAGGATTCCCTGACATGGGTTTCCCTTGCGCTGACCTATAACATCTTTTCCACAAGCTCTAATATCCGCCAACCTCAACAATCCTGATCTTACAGCCCCACTTCCAGCAGCTGCACAGTTTAAAGCAGTATTTGACAGAGGACTTAAGCATGTGAGAACATTCTCACATGACGTAGAGATGTACATTCTTTAATTGATGTAAATTAACATTCCTTGCCATTCAGAATAAATATACCCATTAAGGCTTTAAGTTTCATATTTACCAGACCCAAGGCACGGTGCTGTAACTGAAGTGTATCTCTGTATTATAGGATGGTCAGACCACAGCTAGGTCACCGTACACCACCATTTCCCTTTCAGAATCCTCGGGTGGCTTTATTAATTGCAATGGGATAGAGAAACCCACTAGTGATGATGTAGAAGTCTACTTCTCTTCAAGACTGCAGAAAAGCCCCAAGTGCAATGATGTTATATATAGTCATTTGTGGGCAACAAACGTCAAGATCCCCTAAATAAGTGATTCCCAAAGCATACAGCATGGAGAACTGAGTCTCCTGAAAGTATTTCCAGTTAAAATCTGACGAAAAGATGATGCAATTAGAGTACTGTCAGTCAGAGAAGATGAGTGACCACTTCTCCAAGTATTTACAATCACGTAACGCTTCTGTACAAACCCTGATGGCCTGGCCAAATTGCAGCTCTGGTACCGAGTTCTACTACCTGAAGCCCCCTCCATCTACAGGAACATTATAATTCTGCAATTGAACATAATTGAACTTTTACTGAGAGAACAACTACATTGCTCCAGCCTTCTGTTAACACCTGTCAGTTCTGTGGTGACGGATGCAGTTTGAGTCAAACCCATAGTTTGACACAGATATCATAAACGCTTCTTTATTGAGCCCTGTGAGTACCGCTGCAGCTACCTGGAGGGTGAAATAGTACCACTAAGCCACATACAACAACAATACATAGCAATTGAACTGATTTACTTGTTTTCTAAGGGTGCTGAGGGCAGTAAGGTTACCCGGAACGTGAGCGCAGGGCTTGATATTTAGCTTTTACAGAGGCATTTCTTAATAACTCGTTATTCTTATCTCAATAAAAATCCCAATTTGTAACAAATAAAGCAGCATTATGGGTAAATTAATATTGCAAAACATGTTCCTTTGAAAGTTGTGTTTTCCATGCAACTTGTTTTGGGATTTATTTTTAACAAGGGGATTCGATATATACCTTGACTGATAAAGGTCAAGGGTTCAAGAAACTCGGTCAAAGATGTTATCAGCTGGGAAAGCCATTTCCTCACATCAACACTGATAAAAATCCATCAGAAACTCAGCCAATACCACCCCTGCTCTAAAGGGCAGGAATGACCTTCTTTTGAACATCACTATAGCTGCACATCCCATCAAAGAAAATCCGATCTTGTGTCTCAATTCTTTTAATGTTCTTTAATGACAGATAATTGTCTGCAGAGGCCCCCTTCGCCCACTGCTGAGTGAAGCCTTCACATCGCTGAACTGGACTCACCGCGGACTCGGTGTTTTCCAGCACACTTGGGACCACAGGACAGTAGAATAAATAAACACGTAACCAGCCCTACAGCCTGTCTTATCTCATCCTTGTGTTCACAGAGATTCTTGAGGGTGGTAATGTTTACAAATTGTTGAAACTTTCTTTCTTCTGCTTCCTGAGCTGGCAAAAACATATCCTGGACAACCTAAGCAACAACATTACGCAAACTGCTTATCGCTTGAGGGAAGGAACTTCTTGTCTCATTGGTCAGCATGTCTCTTTAATAAGTAGTACTACTCATATTTGCAGTAATCTTCCCCAATTCTCCTTACAAATCTATTACTGTATTTAGGGCATCTCCTTGTAAATCCCAAATGGCGTGGTCTTAAAAACAAACACACAATCCACCTCTCAAAAACCCCCAAAGCCATATATGTGTATGTATATATACATATGTATCAGTTGCAAATCCAGCCTTCTACGTTAAAGAGAGTATTTAGGAAATTAGACCCTTTATCCTCCTCCTGGTACAGCGGCAGAACTAAATCTAGTGCTTTACTGACATATCAACCAACAGCCATTGGAACATTTCCTCTTAGTATGTAAGAAAAAGGTACTACGATAAGATTTTAACAGACCAACATCATATTCCTCTTATTCCCACTGACAAAAATACACCAGCAACACAGGACTGTATAGCAAGTGTTATAATCAAGTCTTACTCTTCACCCAGGATACACATTCAAAACCTTTTATGAGACTGAACAGAGCTAAGCTAAGTATGGTAACAGGATTACAATAGATTTTTTTTCTTAGATACACAGCAGAAGAAACTACATTTCAACATCAATAGGCCACTACCCTGCTTAACTGTGTGTATCCTGGGTGACAGGCTTATGAACAAGCGAAAAACCAAAACCAAACAGCAACCTCTAAACACTCCAAAACCCACACTAGTACATTTTTAGTCTTTTAAAACTAGATTTTCCTTCCTTCAACACAGACCTCTCGAGGAGCCAGACTTAAGGTTAGAAACACTGTATAGCTGGAGACATGAAGCCAAGTATTCTGTCAAACAAATTAGCCTTCAGTCTGAACTAAAGTGGCACTTGGGACAGTTTGTCTCTTGGTCCCACTTTATTGGGTCAACAAATCAGATTTTTCACTCCGAGTTAAAGATTTAATTTACTCACCACCAGTTTAAATAGGATAAGCTTCTGAATCTTTACTAACCACTTCTACTGTAATATAGCAGTCATCTCTCAATAATCAATAACTAATGCAGAAAGGAAAAACAGTGTAAAACCTGTAAACAGAGCTAAAATTGCAAATGTTGTTCTGCACCTTCCTTCTTATGTTGGTGACTTTATTTTGCTTTTAGCACAAAAAGCATCCTGATGAAATTCTGTAAAACTGGAACACTGTGTCTTTTAGAGAAGGGGGGGAAAAAAAGGACCTGAAATCTATTAAGCCACATGAATTTAACATGTCATAACTTCTATGTGATAAAAAAAGCTAGCAATTGCTTACAAACCACTGCTCATTTCTTCTTTACTTTTAAAATTTTTACTTAACATATGAGCAAATGCACCCATTTTAATTGATACGATGGAAGCAGGCAGTAAGGTTTAAGTTATCACCCAGTAATTTGGGCACATTAAACCCAGTTCTGTGCCTTTTGTTTATTAATCCATTATGCCAGATATCACAGTTTCACTCAGCAACCCTCATGTTTTGGATGATATTGAAAAATGGCTCATGTTTGTCAAAGAAAGAAAGAAAGAAAGAAAAAAAAAAGGTAAAGAGGAAAAAAAGTGTTGTTTATAGAAGCCAGCTGCTCTGGCTTCGGCGCCAGCAGCTCTTCATCCTGCTATTTTACGCTCACAACCCCCACTGCCCCCACTGGCACAGGTACAACTAAATGTTGACTTCAATGCTTCAGAGAGCACTCAACTGATTCTGTACATGATTAATTGCCAAAGACATGGCTGACCATATGGAACAGAGAAAGCATCAAGTAATTCATACTTCTGTATATGATCATTTGGCCCCTGTTGTTTTAATGTACAGGAAAGAGCTAGTATAGCACAGACCTGGTGTCTTGCCCTTGACAGCCCATTAAGAAATCTCAAAGCACCTAGTTGAAGTTATGCTGTTGGCTTTTCAATAGCAGCCTAATAAAACAGAAGCAAAGCTTTCCAACTAGTCTTAAATCTTTCACATACAGTACATTAACCACTGCTGCTAAAACAACTGGTTTCTTATGATAGGAAATGGGATTTGATTTCTAGCCTCTGCATACTTACTGAAAGCCTTTTTCTGACCTTTGGAGGGTTTACAAAATCATTGTTCGTTTTTCCTGCCATTTTCCCAGTTTCTTGCCATGGTGATCCTAATAGATTTGTTTAAGGTTCAGTACATTCTACTCTTACTAGCTGTTATATGCAAACTGTACAAGGAAGGTAGGCTCGTGGGAGCCAAGAGGAAAGAAATTGTTATTAACTATTTTCTTCCTGAGAGTCAGAGAAGTCACTGCAACATCTAAAACATAATTTACTTTTAAAGAGCCCATAAAACAAAACAAAAAATTCCTGAAAAGAAGCAATATACTAGCTCGTGCTTTCTTTTATCCGACTGGAGACAAATCATCAAATTTCATTTGAGAAGGAAGCACAATTTATTTTAAAGCTGCAGTATTCTCAAGGATGTCTGACACAGAGCTCAATGAAAAGAAAAAGGTGCAGACTTGGAATAGATGTCAGTATCATTAACTGTTTTATATTAGTTTTATCTACCGTTAACATCTTTTCAGTCATATGCAGTCAAAGAGAAACATTTAAATAATGTTTCCCTGTCAAGGCCCTTAAGATGACAGTGCTAAAAAGTTAATCCCCCTCCTCGCAGATCTTCTGGCAGTTTTGACATATGTTGGCAAGGATGTATTTGCTGGCACCTTCCGTTAGAAAATATTTACATGGACTTTCCTTGTCTGTGGATTTTCTAGTTGTCTAAATGATCCTCATGGTCTGAAGGGAAGATCCTCAAGGTCTTATGTGGGAAATCCTAATCACTGGGCACTCATCAGTAGCAATCTCTCAGGCTGCTGAATTCAGCTAACGCTATTAATACTCCAACAGAATACATGAACAATCCACAAGACAGCATAAAACTCTGCGACCATTCTGGTTATTGACAGAGCACTTCCAACATTAAAACAGTTTGTCAAAGTCAAATGTTATGTCTGTATTTAAATAACATATGAAGAAATAGAGAATTTTATGAAAGACGCACCATTTTTGTATTTTTGTAAGGTAAAATAAATGGAGGCTCAAGGTGCTGGTGTAAAAAAACCTTTGTCACAGAGATTATATCTTCTCCCCTACCATTATATTCAACGGTGCACATCTAAACTAAGCAAGTACATAACCCAATTATAGAGTAGAATGCTTAAAGTTAGACATATGCTGAAGCTCTATATAAAAGCCTACATGCATTAAAATGTAGGGAGCCCTGCCCGTCTTTGAGGTATTCACTGCTGACAACAAAGGATGAATACCTGACTTGATAGATGAGTCGTTCGACCTAGAAAAACCTACAGAGAGTAGATCACTTAGACATTTCCAAAGAAACTTCACGTCTTGCCTATGCTAGAAGCTTGTACAATTTAACTATACCCGTGGAGCTAAACCAGTACATTTTCTAGCTATATGAGTTTAAAGGTCATAAATTAAACCAGGTAGAGCTTATTCAGAAATAATCATTACCCTTATGCCTACATAAGCGTATTTATACTAAGGTCTTGTACCATATATTTAGGAAACAGGAATCCAAACGGAAGTAACGACCAAGTAATTTCTGGTTACTCTGGCGTGCCAAAACTCAATGAATTTCCAGTGGAGAAAAAAATAACATATTTTTTATTGGATGATTCAATGCAGTTACGATAGGTCTCCAAAAGATTTTCAGTATTTAGTTACACAGGAAAAAAAAAAAAGTATAAAGACCAACACTGTCCAAAATATTTTTGCTGCGCTAATCTGTTTGGCAATGTTCTAAAGGTGAAGTGTAACCCATCTCATCAAGAAAGAGCAACCAAACCACTCAAGATATTTGGAATAAGAGTGGCTTAGCATCTTCAGATGTATGGGTGAGTGAAAGGTTACCCTTTAGCCACATTCTCCCAGAGCATGGCCCCTCCACCTCTGAACCATCAATAGCACAAAGGCTGAGGCAGGCCTACCATGCACAGTGGATTATATGAAGTGTAAAACATTGTGGGGGAAAAAGCTTTTGAAAGAAGTCGGGAAAAAGAAATCACACTTGCAAGAAGATCCAGCTGACAGGCTAGTCCCTAACAAGTGAATATGTTTGAAAACATTGTGAATGCAAGAAAAGAACATGCCTTTTGTTTCCAAACCTACAGTGTGTCTTTACCCCAACTGTTGCCTGCATGGCTGAACATATGTTTTCTGAACAAGAACTGAAGCAGAAAGTGTTCTTTGTTATAATTCACTCCTTTGTATACACCTCCCCTTTCCCATTTTGGTCACATGCAAACAGTAGTTATGCTGAACACTTAAGTTCTGAAGGACTGCACAGCAGTGTATGCTTCAGTGGTTATTTACTATTGCTGAAATCAGTTGAGCTAAGATGCAATACAAGACTCACTTCACTAATGTGCACTCTAGACAGCTTACATTTTGCGAAACTGAATCATGCCGAGTACAACCCGTGCACGGTCACTCAGCCAGCAGATGGAATTTTCATCATTAACAATTATGTGCAGTTCTAATAAAGCACTGAAGAATCGTACAACAAATGATCTTGTGTGTTCAAAAGAACTCAAAAGAGTACCCTATAATTTTCTTAGCATATCAAAATTAACATCATCAGCTTTTATGAATAATTTAGGAAGGGAGGGAGGAGAGGAAAAAATGATGGGCTTCAAAGCCAGAAGTAGATAATGCCATCTCACAAACACTGAAATGAACTCTAGTTTGAATTGGATACTCATATAATCTTAATGATTCTAATGAAATAACTCTCCATGTAAGCAAGGCTTTGCTTTGACTCATCTACTTTATACCGAAGCCCTAATACGCTGAGCTACATACCAGGTTCTTCTAAAATATTTCCAGACGCAAACTTGTACCAAAATCTCCAAACTAGCCACCGGTCCTTGTAGCACTCAAAATGCAAACTGGAATCACTGAACTCAGTATTACCGGTCACATGGGAAATTATTTTTAAACATACCCAAACCATGAAGAAAGATGGAAAATAGTGAGTGCTAGCTTCTGAATTCATTATTGCATTTTTATTTGCGACTGTCTCATAGTGTTTAAGTACATGTCACATTACGGATTTCCTTGAACAGCACATCTTAGTACCTATTTAGTATGGAAAAGCCATAGTATGGAAACACCAACGTTTTGCTCCCATCACTGAAGCCACTACCTAATGCCATCAAGCCACTTACTGCCTTTGCTACACCACTTTCCAGCATGTTTAGTAAAAATACAGTTGTGCAAAAATTTGGGACATATTCCCAATGTCATTAGTTTTACCGCAATAATTTAAAACATAGAAAGCCAAGTTACGGAATGGGTTAAACACTGCAGAATGAAGAAGCTGCAAGCCACAATCAAGTGGAATAGCAAGCCACTTGTCCAGAAGTGCCTGTGGGCATGCTTCATCTAAGATGCATGCCATAGCAGAATAGCAATTCAGTACATACGCAAGATAACCACATACAGCTGAATCATATCTCCAAATGGCATAAGGGTTTCAATGCCTTTATCATCCTCACAGCACTAAGCGCACTCAGTCTGTGGATATCGCTGTGAGAATGGGACTCTCACCACGTTGTTTTAGAACTGAAGTTTTGTCACATTTGGCTCAAGTAACAGCTTCATGACCCCCAGCGACACCACAGCACACCGTTATGAAGATTTAAAACTCGTAATCATGTAAGTGCAGTAGTAATACTAGCTGTCATGGCAGAAGGGACAGAAAAATAATTTAGAGCATAGGAAGTAAAACCAAAACAGAAGCTGATACTCTATATGTATTTAATGTATGGGGAATATGACATTGTCAAGCAGCAAGAGGGACGCCACCACCCATTGCTAGATGTTGATCATAACAAGATTTGGAAGCACACTTTTTTTGCAAGCTATGATCCTTGTTCCTCAGCTGAAAACTACACGATCCAATTTCAGTGCCTTATCCTCCTCCAGCCTTGTTACAGTGCGGAACTGTATTTTTATATCAAAACACGTGCTAAGTACTTTGTATGCAGGCTTGCAAATGGCAATGACCTGCTACTGAGGGTGTGCAGTGTAAAACGTACAAACAAATGCAATATACTAGCAAATTCAAAAAAATGGGGGATTGACAAAGAAGAACATACAGAGAAGTTTAGTGATTTCATTCTCATCCAACAGTCGCCCAAAATATGTACAGTCACTATTTCAGATGCAGTACATACAGTAAAGAGATTCCTTCTGGGAGGGCAGGAACAACTTCTTTTTAATTCTCTTGCATTCAGAGCATGTTTAGGAACAAAGTTTTGCACGTCACCCTGATTTATTAGAACATAAAGCTACATAATTCTGTAATACATACATGCCACCTCTATACGGACACTAATTTCCCATTACGAGTGATAAAGGTGAATATACCTTACCAGTATATACAGGCAACACAAATCTGACAAGAAAAGAGATAACTGCAAAATTAAATCAGTAGTCCAGGTACACGTGCAGTGATAAATAAGGCTATGCTGATCAAACTAACCAACCTGTAGGCTCAAGAAAAACACATCTCCTCCTAACTTAAAGAAAATTAAACCCAAAGTAAACTCTGCCTAACCTTACATGTGTATGCCCATACATGCTTTACACAGATGCACACAGACCAGGGTACAACACACCCGCAGTCACAGGTTTGTCACATCCTGCTTACTCGCAGTATGACACCACGGAGTTGGAGGACTAATCCCTGGTCCATGCAGGCAGACCCCCACCCCTGCTGTGGACCAGTCACTCCCACAGAAGTTTTCGTCCTCCTGAGACACCCAGATGCCTATTGCCATCGTGCCAGGAACGCAGTAACATTTCTGGCTATTTATTGTTCTGCATGCAATGTGTCTGTAAAACCTACACTTTACAAACCTGTTAATGCAAACTGTAGCCAGTTACTGATTATTCTACTTTGATAAGAGTTGTGTTCCAGTAAAAGACCGTGCTATACACTACGTTTCCTGGACTTTAGATTTGGATTCTGCCCATGTTTACCTTTCATCAGAGAGTTCCCATGTTTTGGCTATACGGATATGACAAATACCAACATGTTAATGGTCCACGATATCAAAGTGCCACTGTTCTTACATCAGTGTTCCCTGATATCCCATATGTGTTTGTTTTCACTTCATTCTGATTTTGGAGAAGGATTTTTGCTCTGTTTCACACTCTTAGGAAGGGAGCAACAAAGCTCTCAGTAATTAGTTTATCTCCTCAGGAGAAAGAAAATAAAAAGGTCATTTTTTATTCTTAAAAGGAAGATTATCAACTCATTAACCCAACAACTAAAAGTACACACAGGGAAAGATGATGGAAGTAGCTCCAGAGCAAAATAAATCAGTTAAAATTTTAAAGTTTACTTCCTGTCACCTACTAGTGCATTACAAAAAACCTTCTTCTGGAATATTTGTATTTAGAGTCTAAACAAGTTCTAAATGTTGGCACTTGGTCACATTCATTTCACATGAACTTCCAAGTATCTATAGATGAATACTTGAGAAAGAATTTAAGGCTTGAATAGCCATCTACTTGAAAACGTCACTATATCAAAAATATAGACAATTTTCTTTAATGACACAGCATTCCATCAGAGAAAAATAAACTTTCATCAATGAGTCACATGCCTAACAAAGAAAACTAACAGCATGATCGACAGATCACTGTGAGTATGTGCACACCGATTACTCTCTGAAACAAAAGTCACACGTGAAGATTCTGGCAATTCAACAAATATGACATTTGCATGATGTGTTCACAAACTATGACACAATACAATTTGGAAAACAGAAAACACTGTTACTCTGTGACACCCCGTAATGACACATTCTGTTACACTGCACTGCGACATTCACAGCCCCTGCCTTACCATTCACTAACATCTCTTTCTATAGGCACGTGAAATAAGATACGGGTTCTCAAGTTCAGCTGCAAAGTCCAACTTAAGAGAGAGGTCAAAGGTGGCTGACTAATCACTTCTGCACTCTTCGAGAAGGATCAATTAATCCACTAGCAAAAGTTAAAGCAATGTCAAGGATTAACATAAACTAGGCAAACGTCCTTTAACAGACCTGTAGTGAGTACATGCCACAACGGAGATGTTCTCCACTAACCTAAAAAATGCTTTCGGATCTCCTGGCTTGCTGCAGAAATGAAAAATAGCAGTTTGTGGAGGAGGGTTTGACCCGTGTTCCGTCATACAAAAACTTCTACCCTTACAGATACATCATGACAAGCTACACTAGAGCTCTAAGTCTCCATTTAGTGTTACTATTCGTCTACTTTACATTCTGCTTTTACACGGCACTATAGGGCACATCACACCTAGCAGCACTCAGATGCACATGTAAGAGAGAGAGTCTATGTCAACAATGATCCAAACTATTAATGTGGTATATATAAATATTTCTCTTACAGAAGAAAAAATGTAAATTCATAAAAAAACCCACCAGTCTCTCTCTCCAGTATTTGCATTCTCGAGTTTGTGGTTGGTTTGGGGTTTGTTCTTGCTTTCTAGATTTTCACTTAAGATGTTATTATGCAATATTTTTATATATACACCAAATCAATTGTCAGGGATAACTTTACATTCATTTAGGAAAAAAAAATAAGCTAAACCGTTTACATTAGGATACAGACTGCCTTTTAAAAATATTTGACTATTTTTTCATATTCATCAACAACTCTGTCAAGAAGACTGAATGCTGGAAGACATATTTGTTGTACAGCATTTAAGACTGTAAATAAGTAGTACATTTACTTTTTGTTTCACAAAAACATTTCTTAAATGTTTATTAACAGACAGAACTACTCTAATATCAAACGATCATTATGCTCTTCAGTATTAAATAACCTTCTTTCAAGGTTGGCAGATATCATCCTGTTTCAACTGCTATGACTTCAAACCAGTTATTCTCATACTGGAGAGGTCACTTGATATAGTAAGTTGCTCTACAACACCTATGAAAAATACTGCAGAAAGTTCTGATGAGTTGTAAGACAATTAAAACCCAATACAAAACTTCTTTGTCAAAGGCTAAGAGCATAGCAGTTATTATGAGGAAAAAAAATATTTTGATAATCACTTGTGAAAACATGTTGTCACAACATTTCAGTTTTAAAATACAGCAACCAAATACTATGAACTTAAATTCACACTGAAGAGCTCTCACCTCAAGGAAGTCAGTATTTTTGTCTTAACTGGAAGTTGGCAAACAAAACCCAATTTTCTACCTTGATTAACAGTTTTGAAAACCGCCAAAGTACTATTCCTACTAAGCTACAACTTGCTGTATTCAGAAGTGTTCTGCTTTAATAAGAATGTATTATTGCTTCATCTTCTACAGATAAGTTTCCCCTTGCCTCGTTCATTCAGCGCTGATAGATTCAGTACACGCACAGAAACTGTTGCGTACAATTCTCTTGGATCAAATTCATCACATTGGATGGATCACAGCCACACGTATATACTCTTTTCATGTGCTGGTACAAATCTATGTGTCTCAAAACCAGACACGACTGAAATTGTATTCATAGTCCAAAATTATAACCAACTATTTTAAAAAAGCAAACAAGCTGGAACGGAGAAATCCTCCCCCCCCCATGCCCCCAAAGGCTCGATTTTTGACACAGTGCAGCACTTACTTGAGAGCATGAATTCCAACTTTTTTGGCCTGCAAACACAACCACAGAAGCCAGCCCCAGATTACAATCAGCATTGGGTTTGAAATCACCTAAAATCTTGGGACTCAGGGCCAATGCTAGATAATCAAAACCAAAATAACTCGTGAGATTTCAACAGTATTTTTCCTTTGTACATCAACGACTACAGGTAAAAAAGCACAAGACTTAGGTAAAACTCCTGAAATTACTTTAAAAGGCTACACTTTGTTCATTTTTAAACTGACTCAGAGCACTGAGCATACTAATTTGACGTTTCTAGAAAGTTTTGATTTTGAACTTCTACATCAACTCACAAACAGCAACTGGTAAATTGTTAGGTAAAGGGGTTTGGGTGCAAAAGAGCAGTCCCAGCTTTGTTTACTACGTTTAGGATATCAGGAAAGGAAAGAGGAAAAGCTTCTACGTTTTGTATTATTCGAGGTGAATCCATCAGCTCAGTTTAAAAAAAGAAAGAAAAAAGTATCACAGGTCAAAAGAACAAAATGACACACAAAAATCCATTGCCAAACTGGCTGTCGGTTGGATGCACAAGAGTAATGCTAAACAACTGTGGTATGGAGACAAAATATGCTTTCTTTAAGACAGTTTTACAATAAGTTATTTAAGCCTTGTGAACAGCCTTGCCTTGCACCCACCCCTCACACATTAATGAAAACAAAGGGGGCCCATTTACATTGTAACCGTGCAGTGGGGTTAAGCATGTGACCTTAAAGTATGGTGCGCTTGTGCTCAGTGGAAAGGTTCTTGACAATATAAACAAGAATTACTGCTGTTAGAGAAAGGGAAGACAATTAAAAACAATCTAGGATGCATGTTGTACAGCTGTTCAAGTTTCAGCTACGTCTGACCTCTAAAGATGCTACGTGTTTTCCTTCAGAAACTTAAGCTATTTTAGTTTTATTAAAATAAACCTTCAACAAAACCTGAATTTGTATGACAAACATTAGGTTTTATATGAGTAATGCAATTAAAATCGTGTATTGCTGGCAAAACATGCCACCGCTGCAGTTAAAAAGATGTTGTGGTCTGCACATCTCTTCCCAATCCTTAAGCTTACGAACAGCTAAGCAAAAAGCAAAACTTGAAGACCGCTAAGAAAACCTGTTGAGAAAAAACCAACAGTCGTTCTTGAAACAAGAGACAGGTCAACAAATGCCATAATCAAATTTGTTTGACAGATCTTTGTGCCCAGGCAAAAAAAAAGAAACCTGCGTGATTTCAGCAAAACTCTGCAGGCGCAGTGTCCCAGCATAGATCAAATTGCAGGACCAAGCAGCCGCAACATTTTTTTAAGCTTAATTTTGGATACCGCTGATTCCAAATGCAATAAAGACAGACTGCAATTATGGTTAGTATTTTCTTTATACATGCCTACAAATTTTCTAATAACTAAATAAATACTTAAATTTTAAGGAGAAAATGATAGAATGAGCTTTTTTCCATCAGCCTCTACAACTAATTGTCCTAATATTGTCCTTAGTAGGGTTAGAGAAGAAAAACTTCTGAGAACATAACAAAGATCTTGGCTAAGTTTCTCAAAACCACAATTTTCCTGCCCGTTTGATCTTTGTACAGTCAGCATAAGCCACTGAAACTCCTCCATAAATGAAAGGCATTCATGGGAAGCCATCAGAAAGCATTGCTCTTCCTCTGGGACCCAGGACAATAAAAGAAAAGTTTGTGTCTGCCACGTGGGCCTACGATTCAGCTTAAATGAACAAACCATTGCAATATCCTTCGGCTTTGTGAAAGCGATACTTCCTACTTTTTTGGAAGAAAGGAAGTCATATATAAACAGAACAAAGGGAAGAGGCAACGCAAGTAGAGCCTCTCATAATAAATATTACAGTGAAAGTTTTGCTCATCAAACCAAGATTAAAAACATATTTTAATCTCCCTAGTTTTACGCCTTTGATGTATGTCGAAGAGGAAAGCTTATATATTTTGTAAGATTTACAACATTTCTAGTGGGAATAGCTTCATATTTCAGTTTTTTCCCTGTTTCTGAAATTGAGACTATATTGGGTTGATATCCCTTAATGCTGTGTCATACTGAGCACTTCTCTAGAGAACAGAAGTTAGGATGTCCTTTGGACATTTTTTCCCCCACAAGCAGGCTAGCGTTCCACCAAGCAAAGCACTGCAAAATCCTTATAGTGGTGTAATGGTAATCTCTGTAACTATGAAATACTTCTTAAAATGCCAGCTCTCCTAGACCACAGGAAAGTTCAAATATTTGCACTAAACTCCATAGCATAGAGAACCACTAAACTGCATTTCTTTGTGGTGCTAAAATTAGGAGAAGGTTATATAGCTTCAGTAGGAAGAGTAGTAATTTATTATCTGCAATTTCACCACTACATGCCCACAACAGCCTGGTAGAACACACAAAGTATTAATTTTCAGAATTACAACACACAAAGCATAAAACTTGTGCACCAGGGACTCCCTTTATAACATCTCCTGTTAAATTCCACATTATTTTCTTCCTCCCCTTTCTGTGCAGCTTTTCTTGTTCTCTCTTGATATAGCACCCATTACTATGACAAAAGGACCTGCACTTAAAATCCTTAAAATCACATTATCTTGCTGTAACACAGTCAAATAGCTGCTCGTTTCCACATCCTTAGGCGAGGGCAAACCCAAATACACTAATGGTCCCCTCAGGTGGCCTGAGGCAAAATAGCTGGAAGTTTCAGCGTCAACTCTCTGCTTTTGCATGTTGTACAAGGCTGTTGCTTTGGTCTGAACAACCAGCCATTAACCTGGGGGGACATCATCAGAAGAGGAAACTTGCAAGTACAGTGTCACAAACACAGAAGTCAGAAGAGCAAAGATGAAAGATGCTAGAACTGACATTTGAAACGACTATTAATTACAGTGAAGATAACTGTATTGGTAGACTTAGTTTGAAGATATGTTAATTTCAGAGAAATATGAAACTAATACAGTAACGGTTATAAGTGAAGAAAACTCTCGCAGGAGACAGGTGTGTCGTTCAGGGGGTGGGAAGGAGGAAGCAGCTGAGGAGGTGACAAAAACCTTTCCACAGCTGTAGAAGCCCCTGCAAAGCTGATGAATGCTCTCCTCCTATGTATCGGTTCAAAGGCACACAGACCACATAGCCATCTTCCCAGAAGCCAAATCCTTCCAATGTCTAGTACTAAAGTACTCTCAATCAGTTCATTCCATTCCAGACATAAATGAAAGAGAGATGCAGAAAGTTGTCCAGAGATAGTAACTTGCAGATAAAGGCAAAAAAGAGGATGCAGAGCTTTCAGGGACAGCAATAACATAATCAGAGCAGACTGGTGATCTTCAGCAAAGTTAAGTGAAATGCTGTAAGAGAAGAAAGGGTTATAGTACCACAAAATTAATAGAGATATCAACCTCGGAACAGTCAAGAAAAGATTCTTCTAGAACTATTAGAAAAACTACAATAAAATTGTAATCAGAACTGCCAAAGCTGGAATGACACCAAAGAAACTTCAAGGAGCCTGACAGGGAAGACAGGTGTCTTGTCAATAAATACTGTACCAGAAGAAGGTTCAGGCACAACTTCTTAAGTCATTTGCCCAAAGCAAATAGCAAGCAAATGAAAGTGTGAGGAATAATAGGATTCTTGTCTCCCACTCTCCATTTCCCTTCATGTTGCCATATGGTATCCATATCTGTGAGGATAAGCGGTACTTTGTACCCTGGTGTTTCAGTTTTCATGACACTTTACAAGTCTCATTGCTCATTTCACCGCTTTCCACTAGCTACTCCTTAATGACACCCAGCCATTGCTTCCTTTGCTTTCCCATAAAAACAACATACTCAGGAAATAATGAATGTATATTTGTCTCTTTCAAGTAACTGCAGCTCCGTTTTAACCATTTACTTTGCAATAAACTTTTTTAAGAGAGGTTGTTTTCTTTTTCCACAAAAAAGTCTATATATCTTAAGGATCACAATATAGTGATTTTAAAAAATATACAAATAAGATCCCACAGCCTAATTTCTGAGTTACAACCTACATGAATTCCCCCACCTTGGAAAAATATAAAAATCAGAATAGATGCAACAACTGAGCACTCCATAGCTCATTCTGAGTCTCCAGCCCAAACAGAAATACCCAGAAACCGGTATAGTTTACAAAAAAAGACTATCAAATTACTTCTAACAGTGAATTGCTACAAAGCATACTTTGCTGGACGAATTACTTAAGAAGTTGCCGTGGAAACAAGAAAGCATTAGCCCAGAGAGGAGTAGCGTAAGCTTATTAACCACCGCATGCTTAAGCGCTCCAAGCCTCAACTGAAAGAGACACCTGAAAAGGCAGAGTCCCTCCGTCTCCTCTGCTGAGTGCAAGCAGTGGACTCAAACCAGTTGTCAAGACTGAGCAGGTTTGGTGAAGATGCAGGTAGAGCCTGAGGAGACGCTAGAAGGGAAAAATGAATCCTCCAGAACTACAGAAGACAGGAACATACCTCAGAAAAAAAACCAACATACATTGTGATGAACGTGACTCAAAGACGTACCTGTTGGCAGGGCAGTCTCTCTCTGTTTATTCTTCCTCAGTGCAAAACTGCTACATAGTCTATATGAGAAAATTCTGCATTTTCCTGCATTAAAGCAGCCTCTGAAGCAGATATCAAAACTTATGTTTAAAAGAATAGAATTCTCTGTAGAAGACTCAGTATCTTTAAAGTATCTTAAGCAGGATAAGATACTGCTTAATATTGCTGAAGCCTCTCAAAACAGAGCGCTCTTCATAATAAATTAAGAGAAACAAAATTCCTGGGAAATTGGAAATCCTTCTTTTCTCCCCAAACCCCAGATTTTTATAGGATTTTAAAGCCTATTCCATTCACAGATCGTTGCAACTCTCTGGAAACTATCCTGGAGGGTAAATTTTCCCTGTGTTCAGAGAAGCGTTTGTAATGTGTTCGATACCATGGCCTAGGAATGATATTCTAAATTTTTCACCTTTAAATGATGAACTTAAATATGAAGCACATATAAAGAAACCCAAGTTGGATTTTTTTTCTTTTTTTTTTTGAGAATACAATAAAACTAATACAGCAAAAGGAAAAGATTCATCACTGCTCGTAAGAATTCATTCGCCCAGGGATTTTTTTCATCTGTCCTCTCCTTTACTTAGCTAGACAGAAAATAGATTTTGCTGGCTATGTTTAATTTCCACAGCTGTCACTGTGATCTAAAACATTTATATTGGAGCAATCACATTTATCCTCAGGAAACCAGGATCTGGAGTACCAGTTCAAACACTGTACAGGCTACCTACTATCTTCCGACCCCAGTGGCATGTTACATTCAGAAGTAGTACTGTGCAAATAAGCAGTGAATTTTTTTTTTGACTAAAATAAATTTGAAAAATGCAATTAGTTCTTGAAACAGCAAGAGTTGACATGGTTCATACATTCTTATTGACTGGGTTAGTACAAACGTAAGACAAAAGGTGATACGACGATAGAATGAAACCAGGATACAAATACTTAATATTTTTATGTACCTCTCTAAGCTTATTTCAAGTAGCATACTTTGTATGTCTAGCAACAGATTTGATTGTATAAATTCTGCTTATCAAAAGAGTCACCAAAAAAGAGCAACACAAGTAACAGATTCATAGCCCTGGTGAGAGAGTAGTGTTATTTACTTAAGTCCATTATGCAAACTTTTCAAACAGTTGTTTTGAAAAAAAGATTACAGCACTTCTGCAAATATTTACGGTTCAACTCAAGCAAATAAATAGTTGTTTGTGACAGATGTAAAAAGGAGTCAAGCAGATGTCAGCAGACTTTGAAACAAGACTACCAAAATTATAATAGTTTTTATATTGAAGATTATGTTGTGTACAAATATAAGCACATTGTTCTAGTTATAACAGCCAAATCAGCAAACAACTTGCTCCATCTTTCCTGAAGCAAACCTTACTGACCAAGCTGGATCTTATTATTCACATTTAAAGTGTTGATATTTATATAAGTTTAAGTTACACCTTCAGTTTTATGTTCTTTCAGTCTTTTCTTGCTACCCCCTAATTCCTTTCCTTCCCCCCCCCTCCCCCCTTGTAGTAGTAAAAATGCATTTACACAAAACCTGTAACAAGTTTTACTAAAAAAATATATTCTGGTTTTAATCAGGCAGCTCATCACTTAAAATTTCACACATACACACTATTGCAAATAGTCTATCTGCAGACTTTCAGGCTGAATGTTCTGCTACAGCAAGACCATAATACAACAACTTCTTCAAGGAAATTGACTCAGAAATAGGTCAACAGACAAAAAACTATTTTTGACATATAAAAGTGAATGAATACATGCACACAAAAGTCACATTTTTAACTGGTTGCATTATTTCTTATTAGTGCTTTACATATTTATTTTCCCAGAGCAAGACCCTACTAAATGTCAACGAGTTAAATAGATGAAAATTCAGATCTTTGTATTAATACCTTGCAGTTCTTTTGATCCATGCAAGCAAATAACTGCCTGGTTTCTCTTTCCTGTTCTGTCACTCACTGTGGTATTTCTAATTTTAAGGAGTAACAGGAAGTAAAGGAAAAATAATTTTGACACGAGGCATCAACTTTGACATTAACTTCATTACGCTGACTACAAATAAAGTTTAAAAAGTACAGAGACTTTCTAACTTATTACTATTCTCTTTCCTGTTACACTATTTCTTGCCCTTCCAAGATTCTTTAAAATTCCATTATTGTTATTCCCATTTCTACTTTTTATTCCTTCTCTCGCTCTGTTACACTATTTTCCTTCCTGCAGTTGTCTCCCTTCCTTGTTCTTCCCTCTTGCCTGCAACTTATTTCCTCTCAAGTTCTCTCTCTGCTCCGCTCACAAAACCACCTTGGCCTGTAATTCTGCCTCCTACTGAACCCTCCATCAAGTTCTTAGGCTTTCCATACATTTTGTGGTGCCAGCTTACTCACAACCTCTCTGCAGAAGTAGAAACACCCCCCCATTTTTAAGCATAAATGAAACCACTAAACTACAAGCGAAACACTAAAAGAACAAAAGAAGAATGAACGCAGCCAGTGTCGTGCTTAGTATGTGTACAAGAGAAATAAAGCTAACCACAGGCCAGCGACCGAATGGCAGATGGCAGTTAAACAATCTTAAACAGAACAGTCATGTAGGAAGCCACAGTGCTATATGCAGAGTTCCCCTGGAGCATGTACAGGAAAAAAGTCCCCCTAAAATTTTAGCATGTCTGCTTTTTATCCCACAACATAGGACTAATTGTCCTCAGTGTCTGAGCTGGATTCCTCGCACGCTGGAGCAGAACAAATACTACTTTTTCACCTATCTGTCACAGCAAACATGAAAGATTATGACAAAAGCAAACCAGCACTAATCTTAGCACCTCACAGAGCTCTGAGCAAAACACCAGAGAAAAGCAGAGAGAAAGCTAGCACACAACAGAGTAAAAAAAAAACAAATCATCAAACGAGTAGCTGGACAGGACCATCTTGCTTCCGTGCTTCCACTTACTTAATAGTCATCTTATTTGCTGCAGAGCAACATTAAAACACCCACAGATTTGGTACATAGATTAAACATAGATTATCATAATATGCTTCAGTTTTCTGACAGATTGAACGACTTCATCCAGAAGTTCAGGCATTAAGCCCATAGCTGGTAACTGAATTAAAACAGAGCTTTTACATGCCAGTGAACTCCTGTTCCAGCTCTGCAAAATATACATTGTTAACGCTTGATCAGCCTAGTCTGATACTGAGTTTTCTTAAAACCCCAAGTCAAGATCAGTTATGCCTCTACTGGAAACTGCAGAGGCAAGCTATCACATCTCTTTACAGTTTCCATGATTAGCATCACTTGAGCTGAGAACATACTACGGTCCTGAAGCTTGAAATACTGACCCCATCAGAACAGCTGCTCTCCTTTCATTTTTGGCCTCCTAACATTGATGTTTCCACCTTTGCTCTTCCATCACCTTCTCTGTTTATATGCAATATGCGAGTCGAAACATTGCAGAGGGCTACCATGTATCAACGCAGTTCTCCTGTAACTGGCTTCCAGCAGTTTCAGGCACTACCACGAGGTTTTAGAGTGGAAAAATGCCAGTGAGGGAACCCTTGCAGGTCATCTGCCATCACCATGCTTTTCCAGATTTGCAGCTGGTGGAATGCCCACAACACAAAGAAACCTCCAGGTGGAACACGAACCTCAGCATTTATAGTCAAGGAATGTGTTAGTGCTGTCTTTATAGGAGGGAGCAAAGCCAGTGTCACAGCATACTTTGGTAAACCCTGATGATTGCTGTAGACCACCAGGAAGCCTTTGCAGTTGGACACAGCACCTCAGAAAACCTGGATGCCTGACTGAATTTCCTGGTAGATGTATGAACGGTTACACAATCCCAGAACTGTGTGAAAACCAAAATGGCAAAAAGCCTTTGCTGCTTCCCTCTCACCAGCTCCAGCCCTGTAAGGAACACAGCTCAGCAAAACACAAAAAAGATGATGGTATTTAGAGAAAGGCTTGAAATACTACGGTAAGGGTAACTTCTGTGCAGCCACAACCTTGGAAAGAACTGAAGGCTTTCAATGCAGCTCCTCAATTCTGAAAACACAGTAATTGGGAGACAGCTGGCAGCTGGACAAGAATCTCCACAATATCTCCAAATCAGCTGAAATGACAGCCATATGTATTTATACATTTTTAAAGCGTGTGTATGTACACATACACAGAAATTTATATACAGTGTATATGCACACACATACATATAATCTTTTCTTTAATAAATCTCTCCAAAATGGCTTAGAATGAGACACAGGTAAGTATCTACTCTTTTAGAGGCCAAGCAGGGAATGCCTTCTTCCATGTGCTTCCTTCAGTTAAGAGATTGTCACTATTTTTAAACGGAGGATTTCTGCAGGACTTACTCATCGAAAAGAGAATTTATGTTTTAATGACTACAGCTTCAACAAACTTGGGCCCCTAAGGAAGGATGCTCCTCTCCTCCACCCAACCCAAATTACCTCCAAGTAATTTTCAGATAAAACAGAGAACAAAACCTTTAGTTAAAAAAAAATCCATATAAAAGAACGTACCTTTGACCTCTGGTAATTCAAATAGAGTGCTAATCACCAAAGGATTAACACCCTCTGCATTATAAATAATATAACCAGTCATCAGGAAATTATAACACCCTATATAATCAAGAAACACTGAAGTCTACCACAGAATTATGCCCCAGCAGTGGGAGGTACTAAGATGAGATACTAATATATTGTATCAGTTCAGTAAGATTCTCCAACTTCAAGCATTACAGGTAACAGCTCGGTACTCAAAGAAATAAACCTCTTATATGTGTGTGTACCCACGTGTTTACGTATATAAACACACAAATAAATAATTCACACATTTTAAACATTATGTGCATTTTTTAAATTGTTGAAAATCTATGCGTATATATTCTCCCTGATATTTTTTTCTGGGTAATTTTATGTTTCTTGCATTAAAATCAAATACTTTTTGACATACTTTTTGCATCTGATGTAATTATTTTTTGCTTAAACAACGACTGTTTCTCCCTTATTTCGTTCTGTAGTATAACCCAGCAGCATATTAAATGTAGTATTATTACTGCACAAAAGCATCAATGAAGAAATGTCTACCGAAACACTGACTTTTTAAAAGGGATTAAATAAAAAAAAAAAAAACAAAAAAACAACTATCCAGAATATTCTGCTTTGAAGGAGCCACACAGGCACCTTATCTTCTGCCATCTTCTCTATAACCACTTCCCCCATTGCAAAGCTTCCCCCATCCCATCTTCTGTCAAACCACACCACACCCTTTTGCCTGAGAGCCTCTGTCATCCTTTCCCACTCTTTCTCAATCTCCAAAGCTTTTCCTGTCAAGCTTGTTTTCTATTCCCACTGTACCCAAAGGTCCATTCCACCTATACATCCAGTTTCAAGTTTTCCAACCACTACAGCACTCCAAAACTCCCATCCCAGGAGTCCTCACCCATATTGCCTTGGGTCCTGTTATTCTGCCAACACAACGGCTCCCAGCCCCTCCTTCCCACGTCTTCACTGGCTGCTGGCACCTGCCGCCACTCTTTCCTTGGCCGACTGCAACCTGCAGTCTGCTGTCCTGCTTGCTTTATTTCCCCACACCTTACTCTTGCAAAAACCTGTGCAGGTAAATAAGTAAACATTAATATATGAGATGAACCCAATGAGATGGGATGCAGAACTTGCTCAGCACTCACTGCTTCCAGCTGTGCCTGTGCCTTGCTAATCAATCTTCTCTTCCAACCTCCCAGGCAGGAGGGTTCCACTGGGACCAGGATCCCAATGTTTCCGCAAGAGGAAAATCAGACCTTTTTTAACGTGGAGTACCTTATGAAGAACATAAAGAGCAACTCATCTTGAGGAAGGACAAATCAGTTCAAATGCCTTTAATTTGTAATTATATTTTCTGCTGAGACCCAGAGATCAGGGAAGAGAAAATCCACATCCTCACAAGCACACCACTCTAGTTCACCTTCTTCCAAGAATGAAAAAAAAAAAAAAAAAAAAAAGGCAGTGTCACAGACTCTGGTGACACATCTGCAAGCAGGCAAGGTGAGACTGGGATGAACACGGACAGCTCTTCCTATCTATAAAAATGTTATAACTAGATGGAGAGAAACCAAGAAAAGTAGACTTGCTCAGTTTGAGAAGCCTTTACAATCTTTATTTATTTATCCTTTAAATCTTCAGTAAAACGACATACTCCTTTAATTCACGTCTTCACATTGCAGAATAACTAGTAAATTCCACCTTTTTCAAGCCCACTGTAAAAACCCACAGAATTTCTCCAACCTTGTGTCATTCCATAACTATGAAATACAGTTTCTAAATGAAATACACTTTAAGGCTGTACCATGAGAAAAAGCACAGCTTAATTAAGTTAACTAAGCTGATTAAGCCATGCTCTTTCACCTATTACAGGAAGTATTTAGCCCTGGAGCCATCCTAAAGGCACTTCACACTGCGTATGACATGTTTTCCAGAGATACTGTATATATTTAGTCACTGCGGAAGGGGAAAAAGCAAACACCCCATATGTCAGCATGCCAACAAAAGAACAGAAGAAGTATCAGCTGATAAAGCAGCTGTTTACATCTCACTCTTGTCTACAAGGTAGGTATTACATTATAAGGGAATAGATGAAGTTAAGAGAACATTATCCCAACACCTCAGATTTGACTGTTACAAAATAATTGCAGTAGGAACACTCTCTCCCAAAATCTCAGTCACTGATATTATTACCGGGATCTTTGTATGTTTACAAACAACTCAGACAAATCAATTTAAAACTGGATAATTACGGCAGCCTGATTTTAAAACGATTACGATTAATCTTTCTCCTTTGTTATATCAAAATGAGTTTATATCATTAAAAGAATTCTTTAAAATTTTCAATCCTTACAAAATGTCTAAAAGCAATTTCTAAAATAAAGACGCAGCTAAATAGCATTATTCTTATCTTGCTTTGGCTGGTGCATGGGTGCTGCTCTGTGTCTCACAAAGATTTCTGCCAGAGTGAGAAAACCTGGTCAGTATCAGAGTCTTTCCTGGGACCTGTCTGAAGTGTCGACAAGCAGCTAAGCTGAATATTAATACACTCTCCATCATCAAAAGCTGTTGCATACCCAAAGGATGAAAAATATTTTAATCAGCTTTCAGCTTGTCTAGTAGAAGTCAGTTTATTCCTTTGGGATTATACATCTATGTGCTCAATTTTTGTCTTCGCGCTCTCTCTCTATTACTTTTGAAACTAGCAGCAAAGAGCCTAAATCTGCTGTTCTGTTGGAAAACACCAGCTAATGCTGCAATTCAATTACAGTATTTTACATTTAACAAGAAAAATGTAGAAGATGAAAAGCCAAGAAAAAAGTTGAGAAAACAGTTCTGTATGCTGGTTTTTAACATTAGGTATTCTTTAAGAAACCAGTGTGATGACTTTTGTTTTGTTCAATACGTTTGCAAATTTTATGAGTTTTCAAGACTGATTCATCTGTTGTCTTACCCAGCTTTTCCCAGCCCCAGCTGATTCCTAAGTTTTCATACTGGAAATTCACAATTCCTTTAGCACAATGACCACCAGAGGAACTGACCCATGAATGTATCCATGTTTCATAAACATGTGTATTAAGTATGTGCTTACACAAAAGCCAACAAAAGATCAGTAACGGAATAATGGTCTGAAAAGCCTTGACTGTAAAACTGTAATTGCACGGTAACCTCTCCTTTCTCTGCTGTCATTCCTCTGAGAGGCAAAGTCAGTCCCTGTAAGGTTGCATTAATGAAGATACCACCTACCACTGCGGGTAGCGGGGGGAGTTAGCCAGCCACTGCCTGCCAGGTTAAACCATGACAAAGAGAAGACTTTTAAAAGTCAGAAATATTCATAATCCCAATTATGTGTATTTTTAATCCTTTTAAAAGCATCATAACATTTCAGACTAAGATACAGCCAGGATTTGTATTAGCCTTTGCACTGAGTATCTACATAAACGCAATATAGAATTAATTTCATGTTACTTCATCCCTGCTTCCTTGGGGATAGATCTATTACCATTGTACATGTAATACCATGGTGCTCTTTCCTCTTCCCTGTAAGAGAAGACAGAAATATAAAGCTTAGCTGCTGAAAGATTTTCAGATACTCTTATCGCCTCAAGAAATTCTGGGATGTACAATGTTTGTGTACTTTGATATTACACAGCATCAGCCTAAAATGGTTTGTACAGGCTAATCTTAAAATTTCTATCCAAATCTCCCATCAGCAACATAACCAATCATTAGTTTCAAGCAAAGAAGTGAATTCTGTGGTCCTACTGCTACAATGACTTCTGCACAGAAACTCCTATTTCATGAAATGGAAGCATGATGTTGGACAGAGTAGGAGAACAATCAGTAAGGTATGACAATCAGCAGACTTACTCTGACATGTGTCAGAATTACAAAAGTCTTATAATTCACTTATCCCAGCTGAGTCCCACCATCACATCGACAAAACAACTGACCTTCTAGCCAGCTAGTGAAGCTTTAATCCATTAGCATGTAGCATGCAACTTAAGATCAAGCAAAAATATAATTATTAGCAGTGTATATATGCACACATATATACACACACACAAAAATAACCACTTCTTTTTTTGCACAGTTATATTGATCCCTAGGCAGCCAGACAACACAAACTGGTGCGCTATTCCCAGCTCTTACCAGCATACTTTGCAGAACCGTGCATGCTATGCATGAGGTCGAGTTCACCCTGAGCATAGCTCCAATGATGCTATTCCTGTTCACAGGCAACAATTCAGCCTGTTCTCACCATTCCTTCAATCATTCTGTTATATTACCAAAATTCAAAATTACTCCGATGAAAAGAGATGCCATTAGTCTGACTGTGATAAACAATCACATTATTTTACAGGAATAATTTAGAAGAATTGCTACACTTAAAGTTTATATTAAAGCCTCTGTTGCGAGGCATGGAGTTCAATTCACTAGCAGTCCAAGGAGAACTGCCAAAACCTGATGTTAACTAGCAACATTCGAGAAAAGCCAGTAATTATTTTCCTACTGCAGACAAGTAAACATTACGTTTACAGCTTCAAGATTATTAAGCAGAAGCATGTGTAGTGAGAAATGAAAAGTGCAAAAAAGATTCACACAAAAGCTCCTGAGACCTAGAACTGGGAACTGCCAGGAGACAATCAGGGTCAACCAAAACACAGTCAACTCCTTCTGTCATACTTAAATGGATGGAACTTGCCAGTCTAAAAAACAAAACAAAACAAAAAAAAGTCTTAGATGTGGCCTAAATTCTACAATTTCCAGTCATGGTAGGCAGGGAGACAGAAATCTGCTGGGCTCCTTCAACTGCAGAACATTGTCTCCCTAGGACAGAGCCAGTAACTCTCTTTCAGTTACAGTAAAAATCATAGCCTCATTTTATTAATGAGGAATATAAGATCAGAAATAGTCTGCAGTCTAAAACCAAAATAAGACCTCAGCGTTTTTATCTCCACACTGATTTTGAAAAACCACACTTAAGTTACTTGCACAAGTTAAACAGAGGGTCAGTGAAAGAATTGGCACTCAATTCATCAGACCATAATGCGTTCCATGGCAAGTACTGAAGCCAAGTTTTATTTTTTTGTATGTGAAATGAAAACTATAATTTTGATCAAAGATGAAGTAACTGTTAAAAATACATTGCAAAAACACTATTCACCCACGACCTTGTCAGGAATTAGAAGGACTGATGATCAGATAAGAAAGAAAAGGTATCAATGCAGCAATAGCAGCTTTTCGGAAGACGTCACCTCCTTTGCTTACAAAAGCTATCTGGAAAGTAAAACAGCTGTAATCTATTTTATAGTGGTTACATAGCCACTAAAATACAACAGCAATAAACCCATGTTTAGCAATACTAGTTGTACTCTAAAAAAAGAAAAAATTACACCATGTAGATGGTGACATTTTAGTCATACTGCCATTTGCTTTCACTTTCATTCAAAATCACAACTTCCCTTGTTTAAACTATTCCCCTAGTAAAAATTATTTATGCCAAACCACTGTAATTCACAGTTTCCACACCAGACCAAATCTTCTTTTGCATCTGTGTAGCATGTCCATAAACATACATACATAAATGTACAAATCCATAAACTCTATAGCTGATCATTTCTATGATTGCATAAACAAGAACTAAAAATCACTTTAATTATACTTAACAATTAATCAAGTTTTACGTAACATACAGATACACAGTTTCCAAAAAGGCAGAAGAATTTCTTTTCAAGAAATGCTATTCTCAGTGTTCTAATACAGTCTTTTATTCAGTTTTTCTACTAGGAAATGGATTTCTAAGAACATAAAAGGCTTTGCAAAGATCATTAGACTAGCAAAACAATAGCACAATACTACTACTTCCCTATTTCCACAGCAAATAATAAGCCTTGACAAACACACTGTTGATAAAAAGATCTTTTGTTATTCCAGTATATGTCCATCCAAGGTTCTGGGGAAAAAATGTTGGAAACAGCACACAATTTTATCCAGTCTAAGCAGCCTCATCACACTGATTCTGCTTCCACCGAAATCGATCACACAGTTCCCATTAACAATGAAAGGGTGGCAATGCCAGGTTCTAAAATATCCTTCCAGTTCCAGGATTGACACTGGATTCACAGGGATGCAGCAGGAACTGCGGTCTGAGCTTTCACCTCCCTGCCACGCACTGGGTGACTTGCAGTGCTGCCAAGTGTTGTCTAATGCTGTCTAAACTCTTTTCCTACATTGTTCCTGTTGCCAAGAACTGCAAGCAGTTGCCCCCAGTTCTCATCCCCTATAAATGCCTTTTCTCTAAACATAACTTTATACGATTCAGAAGTTACATAAAGAAGTTAATAAGAAGATCATCACAGCTAAAACCCCCAGCTAAAAACCCCAATATACCTGTGTGTATATAAATACATTTGTGCGTAGAAGGATGCACATACACATACAGTCACGCTAAGGACCAGCTCTGGTAGTCTATCCACTATCAGAAAGCTCTGACATGTGATGGAGAACCCTGTTTGCGCCACAGTGCTCAGCTGAAGACTCAGAGATCTGTTTACACAATTCAAATACAAGATTGGGGCATAAATTACATGCACGATTTTGATTTCTGCTGATTGTGTGCATTTATGTTTTAAATACTAACGCAGAGCTCATCACATTTTACAGGCAAGTATGTGTATAGACTGCACACAATCATATACATCTGATAATCTAAAAAATATCGTGAAGGTGACAGAAAGAAGCCCTGTTACAATATGAGTTAAGCACAAGACAGGAGAATTCGAGTCATCCAAACTGAAGCCCACCAAGATACAGCTGTGTGCACAACACCTACAGACATCAGACTTGTAACTCAGGTGCAAATCCACCCCGAAGGGCGAAGCGGGACAGCATGCCCACCTCCACTGCACCATCTGGTGCAGCACACTACCAGCCACATGACACACACAGCTGCACAAGCCACCCATGGTCCTCCCATTTGTGCTGTCAGAAACACATCTCACTTTCCCACAGGATATAAATTGTCCTAAACTTTTCCTGGCTCATGCCAGTTTACATTATAACCTTAATGTTTTCAGCGTAATTCTCACCGTATGCTGGGTGAGTTGGAAGACTGCCCTTTTAACAATTCTAGTTTATAACAGAAATTTTATAGCGGTTCGTATCAACACAGCTTAGATCTCAACCAGCTCACCTAAGGGTTAAAAATAGAAAGTGCTATCCACTGGTTTGCTCTGATGTTCCTGTAGATATTGTCACTGGATGTATCCTCAGTAGAATTCTATTCAACACCTCTGTCTTTAAGTACAAAGCTGTAGGCTGTAGCAGCTTTAGGAAACATAAGTATCCTTTTTTCTGCTGCACAGTATCTGTGTGTGAAATTCTCTAAAGGGGTTTAAGTATTTACCCTGAACACTATCAGACAGTTTCTAAAATTTTCCTTATCCTGTTGCAAAAACACTTCAAAGAGAATCATAAACACAGTCCTTTGTGCTTTCAGCACAAACGTTGTTTTGGAAGCTTAAGTCTGAATTCCCTCAGAATTGTAAATATTTTTTTTTTTGAAAGATGTGCAAATACAACTTTACTTTTCTTTTTTCTTTTTTTTAAAGATTGGTAGTGATTCTATGACACACAATGCTGAATCCTTTCTCCCATTTCTGACAGCTAAAAATATTGGGGTCAAGGAAATTATTGACAAAAAAAGAAAAAGAAAAAACCCCAAACAAAAAACCCCAAGTCTTCAGGATCTTAGGATCAGGGTTTGTTGTTGTTGGTGGTGAAGATAAAAGTTACATTTCCAGAAACATCTGACTCCCAGTGCACATTAAAGATAACCTGCCAAAAATACATTTATTTAAAGGGTCTGGCCTAAACAGATAAGAAGTGCCCAAAAAAGACAAGAAATATGGCTAAAATTCGGGTCTTTGAGCTGCCATGTTGTGCCTACATTTCACAGCTCATTAGGCAAATACGATCACCCATCACCACATGGCCCTCCAATAAAGGACTGTGACACTGCAATATCTAAGCACAATAGCAAAACTAAAAAAGAGAGAAATTAAAATAATACCTCAGAATTTCTTGAATTTTAGCTGATAAGGTCAAACCAATTTGGTGTCAGTTTAGTTGCTCTCCATTTTCTGAAATAAGATAAACCACCAACCAGCCTGTTTGTGAGCCCATTACCTACTTTTTTTAATATAATTGGTTAGATGTTTAAAGTGTCAAACTCCACAAAAGCTGGGAGGATTCCTTTTAAAACCATATTTTGTCTTATAGCTTTTCATGGTTATTCTGGAACTGAAATACTCTGATTTAAGTACATATTTAAGCCCTTGTTTTAATTTGGGGTGGTGGTGGTGGGGAATTATGTTATGGCCCTGAGCTGAGATTTTGTAGCTCAAGTTTCAGCCTAAACTCAATTCTAACTGTCAGGCTGTAAGCCCCTGACAATAGTGGCTTCTAGCTGAAACTATGACATACTTATATGAAGCAATAGTAGAAAATAATGAAAAAAGGGAAGAAAAAAGGGAAGAAAAATAATTTTACAAGAAAATAGCCTTGCTCTCCGATTTCAATTTAGTTGTATAAACTGATAAAAGCATGCTATTGAGAATAACTGTAATAACATGATGGGTAAATAGGATTTGTAAAACTTTCAAAAAACTAAGATGAAAGTTGTGCAGAAAGGTATCAGTTTGCATGAAACGCCGTTTTGCTCGTAACTAAACAGAGTGCGCACGTTTCTGCTTTTCACAACATTTATAAATTAAAATGTGTGCTGTGTTTCATTATCATCAGTTGTATTTTAAGAAGCTCAGAAGTGAAACAAGTAGTGTAATGATTACTTGTGCTTCAGTTACACCACTAAAAATCAGTTCTTCAAGACCTATGTTGCATTCCTTTAAGCAGATCCTTTACTGTCGGCAAACGATTATGCTGTTAAGTGTACCTCCAAATCAGCCATACTTTTGTCTACATTTTAGTTCTACAATTTTTTTCATCTTGCCAAATTCCTGCATAAATAGGTGGGATTAAATGGAGCCTAGCCTACCTAACATAATTATATATGTTGTGATTTTATACTGCAATGAAACGGATACATTTTAATAATCCAGTCTTGGCTCTTACCCACTAAAGTCAATAAAGGTTATTAAGGCCAACTGCCATATAAATACATTGCTACATTGCTAAATGGACTGTCAAAGCAGGAAATACAATTCACACCGTATAGCACTACTAGGGTCTTTTTTTTTATTTAGAAAGGAACACTAGATATGTTAAAAAAAAGTCTTTAAGATTCGATATTTAAGTGTAATCCTGTATGTTTACATTTCATTCTACAAACAAAAACCATTTCATTGATTTACATTTTACTTATTCACACGTGAATCAGCCTAGAACAAAATAAAAAACCCAAACAAACAAAAAAGACTGTAGGACCTCTGCAGTTCTTACTGATTTGGCATGGTGTTAAAAGATTTTCATAGCTAAAATAAATGTCAGATTGCAAGGTTTGCATGATATCAGACCCTGAGAGACAAATTGTCTCTCCACTGAATCTCAGAACAGCTACAGCAAGACTTCCTCACATCACATGAGATTTCAGCTTTTCAGACTTCTCTTTACCCAGAAAGCAAAGCTTGTACAGTCTTTTTTCAAATGGTAACTCTCCCTTTGAATTCAGCAAGCATCTATCCTGATGCTGCAGACGATAACGTGTTAATCTTGGATGACTTTTAAAAAAATACCTCGAACATTTGAATAGCCTTCATATTTTCAAGGGAGGGGGAAAAAGAGAAGAAGATTGGTTAAACTGCTTTGGATTTAATGGCTCATAAATTCATGAGGTAATATTGTGGGAAATGTGATGTTTTATCAGAATGTCATTCAAATGAAAGGTTTAACATTTACATCACAAGAGTGAGCTCTAAGTAAAACTATCCTCAGGGAAAGAAATGCCAGGAATAAACATTATGATAAAATTGTGTGCTTGCTATGATGTACAAAAATATTAAATAAAGCCCAAAGGTTTGAAGACACTGAGTTAAACTTCCTACAATATTATACTCTGCTGTGACACTGGAGTAATTACAAATAGCAGGATCAGAAATTATTTTGGAAAATTGCTTTCCTTCTTTATAGTGTTTTACTAAACAAGGGCAAGAGGGGTGGGGGGTGAAGGGGGGGGGCCATGCAGGGACCCCAAGATTGACTTTTGTATCACTCTAGATACTCCAAGACAAGATCAACAACTCAAAGACATTTTTACCTTTAGCATTTGGATTTTTTTTTTAAAAAGAATCATCCAGCTAAAATTACAAATTTGGAGAAAAAACATTGACTGTAGACTACTGGGTACCTTCAGAAATACCTTTTTGATTTAACTTAATGCTGTGGAAGCTAAGCATGCACCAAAACACTGCACTTTTTATGTTAAATTGCTGTTGAATTTGTTAACCCACAATTGATTTCCTGTGTTATGGAATCTTAGAGATTACAGCTAACTTGAAGCAACAGGGATAATTCTTGATGTTAATGCCACATTTCTAAGTATTTTTATTAAGTCGGAGCCTGTTGTTGCATCAAAACTGCGGCTCAACATTGCCCCCTACTGTCATTTTGTGAAACACTACAGGACAAAATGTAGGTTAAATCCAAACCAAACCCACCCTACCTCCAAATCCCAAATACAGTAAGCATCAAATTTACTTAGAGACTCAACAAAACAGACATTCTCAATTAACATTCTCTTCTGTCTCCTTCAATAGCTGAAATTAATTGTGATTAATATGTTATAAGTCATAAAACATTAAAGCAATTTTTAAAATTTAAATTAGAAGCAGCTTCTGTCTTGGCCAACCTTCAGTTTGCTGATAAATATCATCCTGAGGCCTGTTGAAAGGAGATACACTGACGCCACCGTGTTTCTAATTAGAGACACATGGTAATGTCACACCAATTGCAGAAAACCTAGCCCTTGAGAATTCCTGAGTTTGCTGTTTTTCCATGTTCTCAACACACAATGGATATAAAATAACAATCAAACATTCTTGTCTCTACCTCATCTAAGCCTGTGTTACGACCAAGTTGTCATTTGCAAGAAAAACAAACCAAAGGATTTTTTTTAAATTATAACAGCAACTCAAGAATGTGAGCACTTAAGAACACAAAAATGAGGAAAAAACCCCACATAAACAAGTTATAAATAATTTCTCTCTGTAAGAAAGTTTAATGTTCACTGATTCCTTGCGGCAACTGATTTCACAAACGACAGTTCCACTTTTCCACGCTTATTTTCCAAGTCTGAAACCAGTCATTGCTGGGAAAATCTTACCATACGTTTGAGCAGGTTAGTGAGTCACAACACTTCCCTCACAATTCAAGGGCATATTCTTGTTGCACCGTACCTCCGGAGATTCAAAACCAAATCTACTACAAATCATAGCCAGCATCCTCAGCTACATCACAAACTTTTCCAAGTCAGCTACAGGAAAATTGAGGCTTATGCTGTGACAAGCAGAAATGACCGAGAAGCAGCTTCTGTTGCAGACGTATGGATATGAGCAAGACGTGTTTGTCAATATAGTTCCTTCTGTGTACAAATCTAGAAGCAGGTACGCTGGCAATCGTACCGAACACTTCCACTAGCAAAGTCTCCCAAGGGACTCTCCACTGGGGCAGCAGCAGCAAGCAGGCTAACAGTGCTTGTCACTGAGTCCGTTTTCAAGGAGAGCAGGGATGTACTTTCAAGCACACAGGAACCAACACCACAGGAACCAATTCCTTAAGAAACTCATCTCCTCTTGTCAGTTCTAGCTATGGTGTAAGTGTGCACGTGGACTACGGACAGATAGCTGTACCTCCAGATCATCAATTTTATTCTCAGCTTCCCTCAGAAGCATTCACCTTTGTCAGCACTGGCAGAGTTGTCTTTCAGTGTGGTATGAAAAAGTTGATAATGCACAGTTTCATGTACCAATTTGTGTGATGTAATATATGACTGTCTTCTTATGAGGCTGTCAAACTTTAAAAACAAGCAAAGTCAGGAAATAATTAAAATCTGGGGGTTTTGGATCTCATTTTGCTCACATTTCTTCTGGCTACCGGGGGAGAAAAATAAGAGGAGACAGTAGAAGGCTGACATTGATTCTGCTTTTCATATGTTCTGAATAAAGCTTAAAACCCGTTACAACAGTACAATTAAAAACAAACATAATTGTGAGTGCTCTCAGAATTAAGCTCTAGAGGCTTTAGACTACAGAACTGGTACTTACCATAATCTCCATTTTTCTCCAAAATTCTTCCAGTTTAGCTATAGGCTTAAGCCACCAATCAGTGCACTTCAAATAGCGCTTGCCTTGAAACCAAAACTGCCTAAGCCACTCAAATTCAACCTGCAAGATAAAAACATACGGGATTTAACACAAAAACATAAAAGGACACAGTAGCATAAACATCTATGTTCATTATTTGGGGCAGGAAAGGGGTAACGCATGAATCCAGCTCTACCTGGACAGTCCCATAGAAAAGGAGAGGGTTACCAAAGGACTCATTTCTGTGTGCACCCTTGCACCCAGCTGTTTGTTTTATTTCTGTTCCACATGAATTTGTAACCTGAGTGACTCCCTTCAAACCTAGAGAGGTGCAAAACCCAGCTCTTTTCTTTAGATGTGGTACATGTGCAACGAATGTTGCTTGGGCTCACTCACAACGCAGTCACATGAATACCAACTCTGGCTTATTTTGATTAATGTTGCGGGTTTCAAAATATTTCAGCGATATCAAAGACTGAAAAAACTTGCAGTCATCCAGTGGCTGGAATGCAGCCTAGTGAAGTGCAAGGGAGGGAGCAGCAGCAGGATGAGGAAGCCTGATTCTTCCCAGGGTAGCACAGTCACCCACCACCAAAAAGTGGGTTTCAGCTTTCTGGGGTACCAGACACAACAGGTTTTTCTAGGGCAAAGCTTGTGTGGGAACTGTGTTTTACAAGGAAAACAAACCCCCCACTGAAGCGACAAAAATTCCATGCAGAGCAAGCTAGTACTGGTGTTCAGAACACAAAAAGTGGCAAATGATGTAATGCTTCACTAGTTGGGTGTTTTTTTAAAAAATTAATGTATGGATGGGCCCATCAGCTTTAAGACATGAGAAATATTAGCTTACTAAACCATAACATAAATATCTAACTCATCAAATATTCTTTAAGCAAAATGATTCCATTCATCCTAATTTCCACTGAGCCTTTTCTTCCTTTAATAGTAATCCATAGCTCTGGTCTTCAGCATTCTGTAGTTATCTTTCTTGCGGTAGTTATGTTTCACACAGAGTTCAAAGCTGCTTTAATCATTATTTGTACCACAAAGAAGTTTTTGTTTATCCCTGCTCAGCTCAGAGGATGCAAACAAAGACAACCTGCCAAGGTGAAAGAATAAAGAAAACTGCCCAAAGCTGTCACCTAACGCTTTCTTTCCTGCAAGGGTGAACAGAATGGCTACAGAACTCTGAAAGTGCTCCAGTTAACATTAGCCAAATGTTTGGTCAAAGTAGGTTAAAGATTACAATAAAAGATACTTAAATTTGCAGTGTGTAAAAAGAATACTAAAGCAACTCTGTTGGTAAAATATAACATGATCAGTTGGCAGACACAGATCTTAAAAGTATTTTCAAAAAACCTGACTGCTGGCCTAGTGACTTTCTAGCACAGAAGTTTGAGGACATCCTTCCTAAAAAAAGCTGAAGGGAAGTTTGCTTCCTCTACAGTGTTAATGAGGAAGGAAGAATCAAGTTATGGTTTGCTAAAAAACAAACAAACAAAAAAATCAGTATACAGCGTTTTGGGAAGGCTGAGCATATCAATGGTTCAACTCGAGTTTTAAGCACTCGACACCTTTTTCTCCCCTCACTTTTTGGTTTTGCTGGCCTCTACCACGAAAGGTCTATAACACATGAAGTCTGGCAAACACGTTTCATGAAATGAATCACATGAAGCCATTAATCAATAAAAATTATTTTAATTCCTTAAAAAAATATATGTTACAATATGGCTGGCTCATCATGACAAGAATCTATTTCAGTCAATCTGATTTTTGACTAGTCATATTGACTTGCTACATCAATCTATGTAATTTCAGTCTAATTCAAGTCTGGCATCTTGGCCAAATTTTAACTGTATATTGATCCTATATAGAATACACAACTTGACACAGAAGACCTGCTTTTTAGGTATAAGAGGCAAAGTTTAGCAACAGGCTAGTTAATTTTCTGCAGGATTAGCTAGTCTCATCAGAGGTCAGTGTACCAGACTGCAACGTGCAACTGTCTAATGATGCGGACTACCATTTACTAGCAAACTCAGGTCCATACATCTCAATGTCTCCGTTAACAAAATGGGGGCTGGGGAGGAAACCAGTGTTTCACCCACCAACTTAGCCATCCAGCTGCTTGACAAGTGACTGGTCTGAACTGTTACCCCTGAACAGGTAACTGTTGATTCAGAAAAAAAATTAATTATCTTGATGAGGCAATGTGGACATGATTTCTCTACCACTCTATCCTTGTTTTAGATATATGCAAGCATAAATACTTAGATTTGCTAAAAATCTCCAAAGATTCCAGTTATGCTAAGTCTGTCTGACATTTTTAACACATGAACACCTTTTACATCACATCCATTACCAAAGACATGTTTTAACAAGAACATATGCTATCTGCCTTCCAAGTTGTTTTAAAAGCTATATGACCTCTTGCTTTCATTGAGCTCTACTCAGTAACATCTTTCCCTGCAGCAGGAAGGCACTCCTACGGGCCTGCCTCCTCCCACAAACAGGAGGAGCTGTACCAGGGGAAAAAAACCACAACAGTAAATACTGGAGAGAAATAAAAAGGTCGACTCTAGCCTTAGTAGAATTGAAGTTACAGAACATTGGTGTTCTGTGACAAAACTCTCAGGTTAACAGCTCTTACCAAGGCTTTTGTCAAGGTGTTTTAGTTTGGAGACTCCCATGTATCAGAGCTGACTTTAGGTATCATTAGGAAGCATTTCACATGACTGAACAGGACAAACCTTAAACATATTAACATATAAAAATATATATGCTAGGAATCGTCTGAGGAACGATTTTCTTCTCCTAATTAATATGACTTACATCTGTGCAAGTAAGCTCAGAATCAGGCCTCACATGTCCAACCTCAACATATTTTCAAGTTGTCCTTTAAACAATGATTAAAAGCCAATTTTGGGCTATAGTCAATACTGGGTAGTAAAAGGCCAACAGTAGCATTTGACATTTTGTGAGGCAGTGCTCCTCAGTCAATTATTTAAAAGTATTGGTTATTAAATGCCACACATGTAGGTGATCTATATTTTCTCTCTGCCTTACTAGCCAGCCACCAACCACGCTGTCAGCTCACTGTGATGTGCTAAAACGTATTAACCTTCCTTTGGCGGCATGCACCACTACCCTTTCTCAGCAGTGACCTTAGTGTCTAACACTGGCATACCTTCAACACAGCTAGCCCAGGCTTTGCTACATCCTTGTGCATTCACCACAAAATCCATCTACTGCTGCCACAGAAACAGATTTGCTGTAGGCAAACGTGAGTGTACCTCACAAGCAACAGAGCAACCAATTCAGTCTCAAGTCTTAATCATGGTAATCAGCATCTGATAATCACAGCTGAGCAAAAACCCTGATGAGGACAAACCCCCACCTTTCCCAACTTCAGTACTTTGAAGCCTGCTACATTTTCAATACAATCCCCAGATGATAAAAAATGTTTTCTCTAGCGTTTTACTTCATAGAGAACATTCGATCATTAGTTTGGTGTTGGCAAATAAAGACGCCTTAAAGCTACCTCACACAAGATGAACTATTACCAGGTTCTGCATTACTCAAAGCAAGCAAAACAAATTTTCTTTGCAATGTGAAGAATAGGCTGATGATGATCTTTTCTGCAGATTTATTTTTAAACATATGAGCATTTACATCATCTGTCCAGCAGTGTTTTATTACTTTAAAAAGCATTTATTTACCAATGGGTTTCCCCAGGTCCCCTGCAGCTCTGTTTGGGACATACCCAGCAGCTGTATATATTTCGGAAAGCGAAGTGTGATTCAGTGGGGCAAGAGGTTCATATGCACTGAGCTCTGCGAGATCATTTATTTCAGGATAAATTATTACTGGCCAAACAGCAATGCGACTGCTTAAAGGGGTGGCTTCAATCTCTAACACTGTGTGCGCATTGTTAGGCTATTGTACTTGACAGCTGCCCAGGTAATTACTTCTGTTCACCCTGCTACACTGTTCACCAGATACCCTGCCACTGAAGTATTCGTTCAGACTTCAAGCCCATAAGCTACTCAGACAAGCAGCACGTGAACACCCTTAATTAAGGTTATCTTTACTTACAACTACAAAGTACATACTGGGAGTGAAGTGACTCACACATCTAACAAACAGCACATACCTCGCAATTACTCAGACATTCCTTTGAAGGCTGTTTTAGTGAGGGAGACCATGACAACAAAGCCAAGGCTAAAGAAATATTAAACTTCTGACATCTCTAGTGGGCAGCAAGGTAAAAAGCTCCTCGGGTTAGCATCTTACTTTTTTGACAGGAATACTTCTGTCAAGACATCCAAGACAGGGCTCTGACAAATGAACTCTGGGAAATCTAACACCAGTAAAGACATCCCCCAGATACTCGCCGATACCCCTTTTAGAGGTTTCTCTGCCCACCACAAAAATGGAAAAAACTGTCTCCACCTATGCTTCAGATCTTCAGTTCAAACCTATTTTATCAGCACAGCAAGTCAATTTTCCTGCCCAGGAATACAAAAGAGAAGGCACAGAATCATACCTCATTCTTTCAGATTTGCTCTCAGGCTTTTTCCCTCCAGCAGACACAGGTAATTCATCCAGACCTCATTTGGCAGAGCAGTTAATTCCAGCACAGACTGAATCTGTGCTAAACTACTATATTTTAGCTTAGTTACACATGGCCTGATGGTACTGTGATGGTTCTGTTTTGGTCAATGATTTCGGGAAGATCAAGAATCATGAACAATGGCTGCACTGAGTTATCTGAGTTAAACCCTGTGAAGAACTTCAGTTACGATTATATTTGAAAATAAAATGCAACTGTATAACCACCTCTAGAGATGGGAATATTACCTAATTTCAAGCTCATGGTCTCTGGTCCAGAGGAATAGAAAAAAAATTACAAGGACATTTAGAACTAGCACAGAAAGCTGTATATCAGACAGAAATACACAGGCAAAATTGGGTGGCTGTTCTTCATTAATTCTGTTTGGCTTTTTCTGCAATTTTGTCTTTTGTATTTAAAAATGCTAACAAACTAAGGAAAAAACCCCAAACAACCAGTGACCAAATCCCAACCACACTGATCAAAGGGAATACTCATTTTCATCAGTAAACAGTTTGATTCTTTAAAGAAATTAAACATGTTCTTGTTCACCTGCCTGAGAAAATTTGAACCTAAAACCTGTAATAGTGCCTGAAAACACAACGATTTATCCTACAGTGAATAAAAGAAGGTCGAAAGCTCTTATATGCAAAAAAAAGTTGCATCAGCCTCACAGATCTGAAAGTTTTCGCTTTGGTGATGTTCAAAAAAAGAAATGTGCATTTTACCGCAGAGGTAAGACACTAATAATTTTGTTTACTTGTGCAGCAAATAAATGAAATTTAAGTAGCACTTTAACACAGAGAATCAACTGAAGAGGTGACCTTGGGATTAAAAAAAAAAACAAAAAAACCCCAACAAAGCAAAACAAAAAAAACCCAACAACAACAACAAAAGGTGAGTGGGTAGTCTCTTTTTAAATGAAATATAGGTCCAATGTGTCTACTAAGTCCAAGTGTGCAATACGTACAAGTTAAACAATGAGTTCTGTTGCAGTATATCCCATGTGCGTAACAGGAAACATCCCTGTATGTCACACAGCAAAATTACTCAGGTGACTGCAAATACCAGGGGCTAGTCTCTCACCTGATGTAAACGGCACATGTCTTTGATGTTAAAGGACCCGTGCAAATTTACACCAGCTGTGCATGTGGCCCTAGCTGGGCAAACCACATATGCATGTAGTTTTATGGACTGAGCCTGATTAATGTTTTGTAAACCCCTGCATGCATCAGACTTCTTTAAATTGCTCTAGGAGCTGTTTTGCTAAAAGTCAAGGGTGCAAATCTTTCGCCATCACTACACTCAATTTTACCCGCTGTAAACACAATACAGACAAAAATGTGTTCTATGAAGTTTTAGAAACAACACAGTATTATATTCCTCAGCAGACAGCAATTTAAACAGCTTACACAAATTTTAATCAGAGTTAAAATTACTTATGTACTATATGACTTCTAAAAGCGATCACACTTAGTAGAAATACAGCACAGCTCCTTCAAATTGTCTGAATATAGGAGTGCTGTAAAAAAACACTGATATTTAAGCAAAAAGTGGTTCAGAAGTTTGTATTAAGTGGTTGCTATAGCTGTTTTTAAAGAGATCATCACCTTTACAGTTAGGAACAGCTGAAAGTTTTTTTTCAGGTAGAAGGACAGCTTTCCAGAGCAGCTAAACAATTTGTGCTTTTAAACTCTATGTAGCCTTGACCACATTTTCTGTAACCTTAAAAAAAGAGAGGAAAAAAAGAAAAAGTACTAAATTCACCACCTTCAGAAACAAAACCCTTGTAAGAAGACCCAGTCCTCTATGTCACATTCCTGACTCTATCCACTAACACAGAATAAGGCAAATTACATTTTTTTTGTGATACTGCCTACTTTTATACCACAGAAAAAACCACCTCTTCCCACAGTTTCCCAAAATACTGTCTGATATTTTCATTTCATTTGTCAAATCAGTGTGTTTGTTAAGACTCCAGACCTATACTTCAAGCAAGAAAGTGCTGCCAGCTTCAGTGGCATCCTGTGAAAGCATGTTGTTACGCATGCATATTTTGTAGCACAGAACAACCTGCTTAAGTGTGTTCCTCACAATTATTTCCATATATTTTCTTCAGACTATACTTTAAAGCACATACTCACAATTTTGTCACACCTGACATTCTGTAAAAACCTGGTTAAACATCTGGCACACAACTGACAAATTTTACCTGCTCTTCCCCTCTAATGTTTTTTCTCTCTCCCTTTTTGTTAAAGAAGCACTAGTTTGGTTTGTCCACTACACTATTAGATTTGGTGTAATACTGCTGCAACTACTCTTCTACTCTACCAGCAGAGGGATCTTAAGAAAGAAAAATGAAAACTTCATGGGAATTGAAAGAATCAATCCATGTTAATCCCAATTACTGTACCCAAGTAAAAAGTAATAAAAAACACACTTCAAACTTGTACAGAGCAATGCCTTGTGAGCAGCCGAACACTTAATTACCATTAACTCCATAAGCAGATGGCACCTCTCCAAACCTGGCTGAAACATTTTCAGTGCCCACCATCTCACCTCATTATGTATTTCTTCTGCTTGCTTTACAACTGCAGTTTCCAGAGATTTCAAAGACAAAGCCATTGAATCAGAATCAGTCTGTAGATTCTGGAGTGCCAGTTCACATTGTCCAAGTATGTATTCCAATGTTCCTCTTGAACACTATAAAGATACAATAAAAAATTCATATATAGCCACTTCAGAACATACGTATTTCTCAAATATACTGAACCATTTGCTTCTGAAATAATCAAAGTGAAGGAGTAGAAGGGATGTATTTCTGTAACTTTATTTCATAATCTTTTAAACAAAAGCATAATGCCTCTGCATTGTCTGTATAGTTATCAATATAAATTATGCAAAAGTCTAATCATCAAACATCTAGCCAACTAGTACAGCCTAGACTGAAAGGAGAAAGTAAAGAATTCCTTTTAAATTTACTTCACAATACGGCATACAAAAACACAGCCATACTTTCCCTTGCTTCCTGGCCAGTTTTTGACATTATTTCCGAATCAGTTGTATGGGTTCCTAGTAACACTAAAATGGAGTCCCATATGCAGTCCAAGAGAGCTGTATGGATTTTCATGGTATGGAGAATGAACAAAACAATTTTGCACTTCTGCTCCTTTCATTTTGTTTTCATTAAATTGCCTTCAAAATTAGAAGGAAATCTGTAAAAACCCTTTTGAAACAAAAGAAAGAAGACATCAACATCTTTTAATTATTTTCAATTAAATAGCTGTACCTTCAGTTAAATTTCCAGGAATAATCTTGAATAAGGACCCCCTGGTCTCATATTCTTTGGGGGAAAAAAAAAAAAATCCATACTACACAACTTGATATCATAACAGTTTATAAAAACAAAGCATAATCACTTAACAGAGAAGTTTTTTGCACTTGAAAATAAGTGTGCATTTTCCTGCAAAAGTAAACACAGAGGCAAGAGCAGCAGGTCAGAGGACTCTTAAAATGAGATGAAAAATACTGAATTATTTGTTGTAACATGTACAGTGTGCTTCAACTTTATATCAAAACCCAGTTCATGCAAGCGGAGTGTATATTTTTTGGGGAAATAAAGGCACTTTTTTTTCATATTACAACTTATATGTATGTATATGTCCATGTTTGGTGCTATTGCTTCATTTCCATCCTGCACAAATTAGGAAGAGTAATGGGGGAAAAAAGAAGTATCTAGATACATGTATCTCTTTTGTTTCAATAGGGTATATTTTGCCTTGCTGAACGAAGAAAGTGGTCATCGTAATTTTTTAAAGTACCTTTTTAAAATACAGTCTTTTTATTTTTCTGTATGTCTTCCCATTAGAATACTACATAAACAAAACTACTGATAACACCATGGCAAGGTATAGGGAGGAGAGCTTTAGTAAAAAAACCAAAAGTACCCCAAAAAACCCAAAACCAAAAAATCACTCCAAAACGTGTCTTAGCACTTGAGAATATCAGGCTGAAGCTTTGTTATCTCAGAATGACTCTGAGACAAGGGACACTCTATCACTCTTCTGCTTCTTCAATCCTCAGATGCTCAGAAGGATCCAATGTAAAGCACAGTCATGACTGCTCTTAGCTGTTTTGACCTCCTGAAGGCCATTTTTGCCAGTGCACACTGCTGATGTGTGGTGAGTATTTCTATCTCACCATGAATATTGCCTTTGACTAGGACCAGGATATGAACACAGTGAAGAAGCTTTAAAACATTTCAGGTAAAAATACAGTTGTTTCTACATTTCATCAGTAATCTACCACATGTGGTGTAGCAGATTCTTAATTCATATTTTACATGACTAACTGAGTTTAGGCAACTACCAATACAGAAACAAGTGTAACTCAATCCAAAAACAAACAAACAGGAGCTGTTCAAGAAAACCATTTGAGTCATAAGATATTCTGAATCACAGCTCTGGATAAGACAACATGATGCCACATATGCAGTAACAGAATATTAGTTTTAAGAATGACCAAACAGCAAACCATTTCTCATACTTACATCTGCCACTCTGTGAGTTGAGCTGAACCGAGGTGAAAATCCAGCCAGAACACAGTGCTGATGTGTCATATTGAGATCATCTAGGGACAGATTAGAAAACCTTAAGTACAGGGGAAAATTATACTTAATGAAACTTATTCCAGCTGAATATGAATAAAAGACACTACATTAAGCATTTAAAGAAAAATATAGAGAATTCAGTCAGTACTACCTTCACAGGGCTGTAATGTTTAGCAGAGCATAAATACTCACTGTCCTGGTGTTACAAAGATCTCTATTCATATTAGTTTCCTCCCAGTTTACACAGTTTAGAAGTGGCACTTTCCCACCTCTCACGGGAATAGTTCAACTAAACAAATCTATACTTTCCAAAGTTGAGGATCACTTTAAAGAACAAACTACTCAGAAATTACAATCTCTTTTCTCAGAAAAACCTGAACAATACTGACATTTCTGGGGGAAAAACAAAAACAAAGAAAGAGAAAGAAAAAAAGACAAAGACACGGTATTTCATCTTTTTATCTGAAACTTATCTGAAGTTCTCCCTTCAGCTCAGAGCCAAGAAACTGGGAACCCAGAAAGCACGATCTGCTCAAAGACCTGTCTCCAAACCACTTCATAAGTGACTTTCTTGCAGACTGCCAGAGAGCTGTCACGGACTTGAGTTCACAAACTGGCAAACAAACAATGCCACAAACCTTGTAGATGGAACCTATTTGGTTGCCATCACAGTTTTGTCAAAATTACCATAACTGAAGAATGCTTGAATTCTGACAAACTAGCACTTTTTAGAGGAAACATATTCCTCTGGAAAATTTCAGACTAAATCTCGTAACAACACTTACGTTGAAAACCAATCATGAAGTTTTCAGTTCAAACACTTTTTGGTGTTACAATTATGCTGCGCTCTTAACCTTAACAAGACACTCAGGAAAATCTACCACAAATGTCTGTAAAATCATTCCTGGGTTATAGTTTTGTAAGTTAGTAGAAAAAGACTAAAAACCCCCACAAAACAGGTGACCTGAAGTGTCTCCAAGCAAAAAACATTCATACACAAAATTAGAAGAGAACAGGAATAGACACTTATAAGATGCTAGTTAAGTTGGAGTCGGTTTTCAACAGTACCTATTCCTTCAGGGAATTAGCTTCAGTCATCTTAGTATCGCATGATAGAAGGATGAAGCTTGATAATTTCTCATCGCAAATTTAATTTCTCTTTAATAGATCAATATTTGCATACCTGAAACCTGATATCCCAACTCCCTACTAACTTTTGAAAATGCTCTTGTGACCATAATAAGATTATCAGACTGAAAAGAACACAGCGTGTGGGGTTTAATAGTATTCTCTTTATTACTGAAGAAAGAGATACTCTAAAGCCTTTATCTTTATATAGACCCAAGTCTTGCAAGGGCCACAGAACTGTATTATCTCTGGACATTGCAATATTTAAATACCACAATCACTTTCAAGAGAATTGTGACAGAAAACAAATCTAAACACTTGACCACTGCATTCAGTGCCCACCCATTGTGGTGTGTTTTATGTAGCAAATACAGCATTAGAAGTATTAAATTTTGATTTCCACTTTTATTCAAACCCTTGGCAAATTTTTCATTGTAGGGCTCCCTCTTGAAATTGCTTCCAACTATCTTTAATCCTTTATGAATCTTAGAAAGAAGCCTGTAATTTTAATTTAAGAGTTTATAATTCATCTAAAACTGTAACTGTACAAAAATAGTTGCAGCTTCTGGATTGGATGTCTCAAAGGGTATTTGAAAAATACATTCTAGGTCTTAAGAGATTACAGTAAAGATTCGCTTTGCTTTTTCTTCTAAAAATATATTAATTGAAAAGAAAAAGCACTCTCTGTTAAATTGGCCATTGTACATTTGGCAGCAAAAGCTTTTAATCAGATACAGAACGCTACATCCGGATTCCTATGTCAGTTTTAGAGACAAACTAAAACTGTTACCCTCCTTGGATACCCATGTCAAAACTACCATAGTGCTCTTGCGGTTTTAGGTAAAAATACATATGGAGTTAACATCAGTTCTACATGAGTAAACACTGACCAGTGAGGTTTGGAAAACCAAAACACAGCCTCTTCATGATTATGCATCACACAAAATACATGCATATAAAAGTAGGAATATACATATCAGTCCTGCTTTGGCAAGTTATTTGTCAGACAGTTCTCTTAAATTTGTGGTGAGGCAAAAGCCAACACAGCGTCTTTTCTGCCACCAAACAGTGGGCCCTTATCTTGCCACAAATTCAAGGGCATCCCATTTCAATACTACAAAAACAAACCCATGCAAAACTTATGTGAACTGTATAACACATATGAGAAGTGACTTTTTATTTTAAATCACCATTAACACCAACTTTGCCATGTATTTAGTACAGTTTTGCCTTCCATATGGATGCTTCTGAGATGCATATGCCAACTAATGGCTAGGTAAGAAAGAAATTTTGAGAATTGGACTACAATTTTCTGCTTACATGTTCCTCTCCCAAAGCTGTCCCATGTCTATGAAAAATGCTGTCACCTGCAGACTATTTTTCTGAAGTCTGGTCAGGCCTTTCACTTGTTTATAAATTTTAAAACACTACTAATTATCCAAATTTAAAACAGTAATTCTAGAAAACAATCAAGAAAAAATAATGAAGTCCAGTACATGCTAGAGTGACTATCCTGACCAAAGAGAATTTTCTCAATCAAAGTCTAAATCACACACACTGAAGCTATTCATATTTACCTGTATTAACAGGACTCCATTGTGCCACCACTCACTGTGCAAGTGAGGATGATTACCTTCAGGCAGCAGAATGCCTAAATCAGTTTCCCCAAAACACTGACAACATCATAAAGGGCTTGTTTGCATTTAAAGGAACACAACTCGGTGGGTAACACATGCTTGGTGTTTGAATGCTGGAAAAAAAATAACTTCATTTTTCAGTCTGAGGTGGAGCACCTGAGAAACAAGGAAACTATTTCCTGCATACATTTATATGGCAAAATTCCATACTTCTTTTAAATGGATTGTTTTATTCTTTTATTTCGACTAGTTTCTGCCTGCCACTTCCCAATGAATCATCTGCCACCTTAAGGCCCGATCCCATTATAGAGCTACCATAGCTGAGGCAAGATTTATTAAAAGAAATTAATCACATGTATGATAGCGTACAGGTGGTCAAAGCCACCTTGGAAAACAAAGTTATCAACTTGAAGTCTGTTTAAATAATGTGGAGGTCAGATTTTGACTTTACAGATGAAGTACTAATAAGTCAAAAGAATGTTTAGCAGATGATCTGATTAGTTGCAAATGCATACAATTATTTGACAGAGAAATTCCAACTACAGAAACTTCAGACAACACACCTTGTATGAAACAGTTGTAAAATGAAGTTTTTATTTAATATGGATCTTTATTCCTCACACCTGCAGGAAAAAGAAAAAAATAAACCACCAAAACCCAAACAACACAAAACTGTCTAAGGTCCTTGGTGCTTTAACACATTTATCCATGCAAGGCCTCCATACAGTTGGTAACCGACACAGAAAAACCTAAAAGTAAAGGAGCTTAAGGGACGTACCAAAGTTTGCATGGAAATTCTGTGAGAGAAGCAGGCTTACAGCCCCTACCCCTAATGCTACTGTTTTAACACCCGACTACGCTTCTACTATCAGATGCAGACTCTCTTCTCTATGTGAGCCGCCTTACCAGGCAAGCTTCTCGGTGATTTTCCTGCTATTTACAGACAACTGATACATTTTGGAATTCAGATGCTGCAAATCCTATTTTAAATTGTGGGAGCAAGTTCATGTCATAGATCAATCTGTCCCTCCCCTGTACAGATTTCGGCCATCCTGTTCTTTTCTCAAATACATCCTCCCAGCACAGAATCTCAGCCCGGTCCTCTCCACTGCTTAAAACTACTGCAAGTTCCTCTCTTTTCTCTCTGATCCTGTTCTTCATCCCTGCCTCTGCTCTGTCCACTCCACACCTCCACTGTATGATTTCTTCTAGACAGCTGAATTACCTGGGCACAAACAGCACAAAAACTGAAAGCACTGTGCTTGTATAGCCTTTGTCAAAAGGACTAATGGTATGGATATGGATATACACTTAACTAATGTACATATACTTAACTAATTCTACTACTTAACTAATTATCAGAGCACCGGGGAGGTAAGGAGCCAAAGCACTCGAGAGAAACAATGACTGCATACCCATGTCACGGCAGACTATTAAGATGTAACAAATACAAGGTAGAGAGAAACTAAGTTAATTCTTAGCCTATCCTTACTGAAAGGAGTAGGAGGGCCTAAAGGCCCAAAACTTAGTGCTTCTAGGTAAAGTACTTTCCAGGAAAATACAAACCACAATGGGAAATGCTCTCAGACTTAGCAACAGGGTGGTATAGCGTCTTTTCCATCTTCAAGTGGTCTTGCTGAACTTTTTAAACAGTTGTTTTTTTGTCATCTATTTCATGAAGCAGATAAAAGGTACAGTGGGGTTTACAGCACTGACAAAAGCTTTGATACTCCAAACACCACAAATGCCTACAAAAGTGAAATGAACTTGTACTGTTAGTTTCCTTCACTACCATAAACAAATAATGTTCTCTTTTTAACTGTATTACAATGTAATTTTCAAAAGCACTAAAATGCTTTTCCACCATTTCCAATCCTACTTGAACTCAACTGCATGTGATGCTTCAACAGGAGAGAACCTAACCAAACTGATTTTACTGTAGGTATGTCAGCAAAAAGCACCAGGAATGTATGTCTCCTTCCTCAAGAACTTACAGGTCAATGGAATACTACTTCAGTAACAGAAAGCTAGAGGGATGATCTGTCCCTAATTAACAAATATCTTTAGTTTTTAAATAAGAAAAGTGTGCACAAAGAAAACACAGAATGAATTAAAAGGCTGAACTCAAAAAAAAAAAAAAAAAAGAAAGAAAGAAAAAGAAAGCTAGATGTCTGGGATTTGCCAAACTTCATGATCAAAGTTTGGTAACGAGAAATGTGTTTCAGGGGTTCGAAGTCTTAATAATCAAGGAATATAGCATTTGGATTAAATGTGGACTCAAGGAAAAAAAAAAAGGTCAAAAAACTCCAACACATTCAAGATGCTAGAGAGCAAAGAGGGTTCAAGTTAGTTTGTGGAAATAGAAGCAGATTAAATATCTAGAAATAGTTTAATGAGCCACTATATACATGTGGAAGTGTTTCCATTAAATACTTATCTTTAACCACAAGCCAACCTCTGCAATGTGTGCACCCTACTTCTGGTTGGTTATGAAAATAATTTTTTGATGCTTCTTGAACTCTAATTTGCTGGGGGTGGGGAGTGGTATAAGATTCCAAGTTCATCTTCATGCTGTTTTAAAACCCTAACCTTCAAGCAAGAGCTTGATCTATGGGAAACAGCTGCAGAAAAGTAAATCTCCCTTTGAAAAAGTCCAGAATGTATTTTTGTTAAGTATGTTTTGAAGTCATGGTAGGAAAATTAGGGAAAATTGTAAATCTGCTTGCAAATCTGGTCGTGTCTAACTCAAAGATTAGGGGAAAGATTCCAATTTAATAGTAAGACCATGACAACCCTAGTTAAGCATGCTCTAGGACAGAGCAGATGGGGCCCTTTGCTCACCTCCACGCGTTTTGGATTTATTGCATGCACCCAACACGTTTCATATTAGACACTCCTTGACTGTGTACTTGAGACAGCAGGGTTCAGTATGCACTTCCTCTGCAGACCAATATATTATTCTAAATTGAGCTAAACTGTTTCCGTTTCATGAGTGATATAAAGTTCAGATTTGAGTTTTTAGGCAGCAGATTTGCCGTCGTTCACCAGATCTTTTTTCTTCATATTAGGAAAAGTAAGCCTTAAAAAACCCCAAAGAACCAAAATAAACAAAAACAACAACAACACCACCACCAAACCCCAACTGTCTTACTGAATGTAATTTTGAATTTTGTTCCATTTTGCTTAAACAAAATACATTTATATTATTGTAATAGCTTACTTGAAGAATGGATTTGATCACCTCATGTTTAGGAGTAACATACATTTAAATTATGGCTTTGGCTTATGATTTCATCTGAAGAGGACTGCTGAGAATGCAGGTGTATGTTTATATTTTAAGACTGCACTTTACTAAAATTCTACCTAGAATAATGAAAAACATTTTATAGAGCCAAGGAAGACAGGAACATAAGCATTACTAAATATCTACTAGAAATGCTAAAAAACCACCCCTGCTCTTTTTGTTACTTTGATATATCCATTGATCAGGATCTACAAGTTACTGTAATTGCATATTACTAATACAAATATCAGGTTACCACATTTTCTTATCTGAGATTTGCATGTATAATATTAGGAAATAGTTGGGGTATTCCAGGTACAGGAATTGGTAGGACTTGACTTTTTAATTGTAAGCAACTGTGCTGGTTTAACCCCGGCCGGCAACCAAGCACCACGCAGCCACCCGCTCACTCCCCCTCACCCAGAGGGATGGG
>JAVJGI010000036.1:5115988-5162929 GCA_035590275.1 Ibycter americanus
TCAGCATGACATCATATGGTATGGAATACCTCTTTGGCTAGCTTGGGTCACCTGTCCTGGCTGTGTCCCCTCCCAATCTCCTGTGCCCCCCTCAGCCCTCTGGCTGGCAGGGCCCAAGGAACCGAAAAGTCCTTGATTTAGTGTAAACATCACCCAGCAACAACTAAAAACATCAGTGTCCTATCAACACTGTTCTCACATCATAACCAAAACACAGCACTGCACTAACTACTAAAAAGAAAATTAACTCTATCCCAGCTGAAACCAGGACAGCAACATACTTAATTTGACATACCAGTATTTTACAGCATTGACGGAAAGCAGTAAGCACTGTACCATTGCAACAGCCCTACAGAGCTGCTAAGTTTTTCCCTAGACTTGGATGAGTCAATGGTAGTCAGAAAAAGCACACAGTCCTACAAATCGGTCCCTGTACATCCGCAGCTACTACGACCTGCAGTAGTCTTAATGTTGTATTTTCTAGATGCCTTGCATACGGCTGCCACTGCTTTTAAAATAATGCCAGCAAGAAGACTGCTTACTGAAATGAGGTTCTGGAATGTATGATGCATAAATGGACAAGATAAGTCAATCTAAAATTGGCTTCTTTATTGTCAAGTTGCTTTCTATACAGAGTTTTTATATTTTATCTTTTAGATGGCATCCTCAAGATGCCTCCTCTTAAAAGTCAGTTCAAAAAAAATCTGAAGAGTAAAAAAATACACTAAAACTGTATATGCCCACTTATATTGTCTTTCGCGTTAAGTAGAAATTATAAAGCCAGTTCTGCTGTACTTCAAAGCCTAATAAAAGGGCCAATTTGAAAATATTCTCTCAGACTGTATAAAATAATTATTTTTTTAAAGTAATTGAGGAAAAAAAATACACATAGGCTATGGAAATGCAGAAGAAATTATCAAACACCTGGCCTACAGAGCTCAAATCTGTAGCTCTCCACAAAGTATTAATAAGAAAGTGATTTACACATCATCTTCAAAAGAATGTTTAATATATCCTTTGTTTCCATCTAAACATGATCACGATGTTGTATGTTAAATAAAATAACTTTCTGACCCGCCCTTCATATAGCATCCCTGATAGTACTTTAGTTACTGGATATAAATTGCATCGAGGAATAAAAAAAAAAGTCCTTATGATCTGGTAACTCAGTCAACGACAACATACAGTATTTTGCGGTAAAAATACTGAAGTTAGACCCCTTCTTTTATTAATTGCCTTCTGAATCTGCGGCCCAGCAAAGCTGTGTATACACAAACTTTCCAGTCAGGAAAGATCGCATAGAAGTTTAGTTGATGCCTCAGTTGCTATTGCACAAAAATTAATTAATAATTCCCTTTCTAGGAATGTTTCGCTGCCACTTAAAGCTTTCCTTTCATATAAGAAATGTCTCCGCTTCCCCCCAGGCTGCTATTCTATATCCTCACAAACACAGAAAAGGGAGGTGCATCCACACCACTGTGCCAAAGGATCTCACATATTCACACTTGTTCTGCTCATGTCTGAACATTCCTAATAGTACAGACAGTCCCATTCTTTTACACAAGATACTTCATTGATGACAGTACACAGGATCTGATGAGGTAACTAAGAACAAGGAATGGTATACGTTTTTTAAGATTGTCCACAAATGTATTGCTACTAGTAAGTAAACTGTTTTCATATTTGTTGGAAGATAAAAGTGAAAGGTAAAAGTGAAAAGCCTGTTCAGCCTAACAAGTCAGAAGCGCGACAGGTCACACTAGGGACATTCCATGGAATACACCTTCCAAGTCACAAACACATAAACAGGGAATACCGCAAGTGCTCTCACTCTTCAAAGGTTACGCCTGTCAAGCCAAGTCACTGATCAGGTAAACATGATGTCACCAGAAGCACTGTTCATGTTTTGAGTCATATGATTTATAACTAAATTTGTTTAAACAAAAATGATAACCAAGAGAAACACAAGCCAAAAGAGAAAGTAACAGATTTTGTGTTAACAAAACTTGGCTACCGTTCTTGCTTCATTTCTGTCAATGGAAAAACCTTCAGTGTGTGAGCTCAGCTGCTCAAATGAACTGAATTTAATTTTCTTTTTGTAATCCTCTACACTTGAGGCACTGGGACTCACTCTTGGAGTATGACAGCTCTGTTCATTATGATCTTAGTATAATCCCACTAGTAGAAAAATAGCATGTTTGAATATATACAAGGAAAAGTGTAGCAGAAGGAGAGAAGCATTATGCCTAAAATCAGTGACCAACAGAGCATCCACTGATAAGTCATAATGGTTGAAACTTCAAGAACCAGGGTATCAGAAATCTGTAAGACTGATACAGTCACCACTCACATAATACATAGCCACTCTGTAAGGCAACCTCAGAAACCGGATTTCTGTTGTTGAACAGAACAGATGCAGATGCTCACAGTTACTCAGGAAGACTGCATTAAGAATAGAAAAAGGAACCAGCCTCTACAAATACACAGATGGGACAGATACAGCTCAACTTCTCACAAGATCTGGGGAAACCCTGCTCATGGCCTGAAGCCTGACATGGACTAGCAATTCTGACTGCACAACAGACAGAAAAGGCTCAAAAAGAGCATTTCCTTTCTCAGCCATGAAGTGAAAAAAATATTAGGAAAAAAAGTTCCCCAAAATACACTGGAAGTGGGCAGGGTAGGAGGAATGTATTATACGCTCTAGCCAGATCTCATGTTTTTCTAAATAAGCAAAGTCCTAACTGAAAGGAAGGTGTCATAATTTACATTGTGTCATTCTCTCTGTTTTCAACAGCAAGTTCACCTTCTTAGCCCTCGAAAATTACCAAGCATCAAGTAGAAGTCTCCTTGGTGAAGCGGTATTGCTAATCCAGGTGTCTCTATGTCCCATGCTACCTTCAAGCCCACATGCCAAACAGCTGGGTCTCTTCCCTTCAGTTTTGGTTCATTACTTTCTTCCACAGCTGAACCTTTAAAGAGAGAAGGAAAAACACCACAAAGATGACAGACAAGGTGAGAACCATAAAATAAAAAATCTGGTCTAACAATACAGACTTAACAATAACCCACATCGGTACAATCTTAATAGGCTTAAACTTTTTATAATCTCCATCTGGTATAATCACTATCTCCAAATTCAGAAGTATGTAATAGGTTAAAAAAAAAAGCCATATGATGTGAAGAATGTTTTGCAACCAAGTTTAAGATGAAAACTTCACGTTAACTACAAAGTAAAGGCAAATCAAGGCACATTTTGTAATGGACTCAAGCTTTGAAGTTCTGAAGTTCTCGAGTACATGCAATGGGACTTTTAGTTAATCTTCACTCAATCATTTTTTTACTTTTTAAAACATTACTAAAAATACAAGCATATAAGAAAAAAAAAAAAAAAGCAGCAACACTGCTATAAAGCCAGACAACTTCTGAAAGAATTTCAAGTCAGAAACTGCCAAAGCACTTTATGAACAATTTCATTTGTTTACATACTTGCAATTTCACCAAATCATAAACTGAGGTAAAGTAAGGTAAAATAATGGGCACAAACCGCAATCTAGACCAAAGCTGAATGCATCTCAGAATCATATCTGTCATTCCTTTCTCAAAATTATTAGTCAAGCATGCTAGATAACATGTTCAATAGCCAACGAAGCTTCAATACATTTGTCACATTTTTCTTATCATTAAGCAACATGAATGTGTTGAGCTTGGGGAAAAAAATAATCCACTGCATAGAAATAGTATTTAGAGCTTAATCCCTCAGAACTATTTTCATAAGCTTACTTCACTGCAGTATAAATTGAAAGATACAGTCAGCATTTATAACAAGGTATTTGGGAGCTATGGTATAACAGCTTTATGGCTACAGTAACAGACTATTTTGACAGAGGGAGGATGAAGTTTTAAGAAGCAGCTGGCACAGAACGGCAGCGAATGGTTAGAAGTCATCAACTATGTAGCATGCCTAATCATTGCTTATAAGTTAGTGACTGTGTGTGTCCATTTCACCGTCCATTTCGAATGTGCTTTCATGTTATTATTTTGAAAACTTTTGTCTTCATCTAATTCTAGAATAAAAATACCAAAGACATCACTCTTATTATAACACGCACGCATAAAGATTGACCTTGAACTCACACTTTCAAAATATTCAAGTCATTCATCTCACATGGCTACTGCAATGTTTAGTTAGTTGGGAATAGCCTTTCATAATTAATAAATTGTCTTAGTTTTCTATGTCAATTAAATACTGCCGAAATTCAGGAAGCAGAGAGCCAAACCCTTTTAAAAAGCCAATCTAAAGTTCTTAGTTAAAACTCCTACAGTAAATTCCCTCTCTTGATCGCTGCAGCTCTTGTGCAGCCGAAGCCTTGGCTCAGGAGCAGCTCTAGGCCTTTCTATCAGGGAGCACACAAATGAGAAAACAAGAGCTAGCAAACACTCAGAAAAATCAATACTAAAGTCTTCAAGGGGCTTTCATATTTTCTGCCCTGTTCAGATAAATCGTAACTTAATTTAAGAAAAATGTTTTCTGAAAACTGCAAATAGGATGGCTTTCAAGGCATTTTTAATGCAATACATCATGGATATTATAAAAAGAGGTAACCTTTCTGGGTTAACTCTCTCTGTTATGCTGCTTTCCCATTCACTTTGGCAGCAGCACTGCTCACAATATGGCACCAATAAAATATAGAACTACAATCAGAGACAGCAATTTCAATCAAAGTTTCCTGGGGTCTCCTCATAAATCCAGCACCTTTGGAATGTGCTCGTTAAAATGACTTATTTTTTGCAGTTTGATAAATTTTTTATTGCTTAAGTACAGAGTTCAAATGTAGCTCACAGTCTCCTTTTCTCCATATTCTCAATTATTGCACCTTATAATTATCAGCAGCAATTGAAACTGATTGCTCCTACCATGTTATTTTGGTAACAAATGGAAGCAAGCTGCTACTAGCTTTTAAATGCAAGCTATTCTGAAAGTGAGAGCAAGGGGGAAAAGAAAAAAAAAAAAAGACACCTTAATATTTGTGGTATCTCTCTAGGTAGCACTGACAAACGTTTACACAACAAGAAGTTGTTGCTAAATTTTGTCACACCTCAAGCATGACTGAAGGCTGTCTATTGATTGATATAATTACAGTTCTCATTTAAGTGAAAACATTTGGAGGAATCTAAACCATAGTTATATCAGAGTAAATCATGTGGATCTTGCACATACACATAGCACCTTAAAAACATGTATTTATTTTGGAGTAGACCATACAGAAATGGTCAAATGTGGGAGTATTCAATGGAAATATAATAAAACTATCTGCAAATCTAAATTCTGTTCATTCAAGATTTATATAATTTGGCCTGCAAGAAACCTTTATGCTTGGCACCCCAAATGAAATGGTGAAAGCAGGTAACCAGCTTACCACAACATAACAATAATACCTCATCAAACCTGTAATTAAGGTAGAACCATGAAAGAGAGAATGTAGCTGCAGAAAATTGGCCGCAACATTATGCTTCTAACTAGACAGCTCCAATTTCAGAGATGTTCCAGCTCAAAGACCTGATCTTATCATATTTGGGTCATGGTTAGGTTCAGAACAACATGAAACTTGTTTTCCTGGATCTAGTTTGGTTACTGTTCCACAGCACAGAGAGTAACAGTAGCCTTGAAAGGTTTCTTTCCTATTTGGCAGCAAAATCTTCAAGAAGAGTTTTAAGAGTTTTTTGATATTCTGAAACCTGAATGTTCTCTATTCAAGTCAAATTGTAATGTCAAACTATATCCTAAATGTACGTGATTTCTTTCGATGACAGAATCACCGCCAACACGTGGCTAAAACCAGGGACTGTAAACATCTACTTTGCCACTAAATCCAACTGATCATTTCTATACAGACACAGAAAAAAGAATTATTTTTTACAGATAGACTGATTTTTCCAGAATTTAAGAGAATTTGGGTACATGTTCAGTGATTAATGAAATATATACATTATTACTGTCTTCCATAGCAATTTATATATATATATTATACGCCCATATATGTGTGTGTATATATGTATATACGTAGCAAAAATTGGAAGATTTGCCACCATTGTTCTTATCAATTCATATTTGGAATACTGTGTCCAAATATATCAAGAACAATAGCACCGAAGAAAGAACAAAGAATCTTGTGACACCCCTTCCTTCCTGAAAGAGAGACTTTATTTAATCAAATCAGTGAGAGGATGGTTAAAAAAACCCACAGCAGTAAAGTCAAATGACAATTTCTTTTGAGAAAACGGGGATTCAAATGTATTATAATAAGAGTAATTGGATCACTAAAAATTTGTGATTCTCTCAGAATCTAATTCCAACTGGCCAGAACCTGCAAGTCACAGATGTGACCATTCCATTCTTATATTCATTTCTTATGTAGTAATATATATTTTTCTATATACCATTTCTATTCTTTCAACAAGCAATATTTCTACTACGTTACTGACGTTAGAAACCATAATGTAATTGTTCTCATCCTGTACAAATGCCTACTCCATGACTTTTATCCATTAAGCAGTATATAAAAAGGATTATTGGTCAACTACAAAGTTAGATTTACTTCAATTTTGAAGCACTTTTGCAGTTTCAGGTTGTTTTGTTGGGTTTTTTTAACCTGGTGAGGAAAGATACATCTGTAGTTAATCTCAACTGTTTTTAGTCGCAATTACTGTAGACATGAAATAGCCAACAACAGCTTTAGTGCTAGGGTATTGCTTCTAACATCATAGTGTGGAAAAATCCAAACAGCATTTTACAAAAGAAACAAGCATAACAGCTCCTCCAAGATCAGTTGTTACTGCAGCTAGGTTTGTTAAACCTTTCAACATCACCTTGTCAGTGAACAGAGCCAGTTGCTTAGTACTTCAGGAGATTTACTCAGCAAGCAGGCGTTAAGCAAGATGACAAACGAGATACTGTAAAGAATCTAGAGAAAAGTACTTATCTAAGCTCAAACACACTTTGTGGGAAATCCAGGTGAAAGAAAGTTGGATATTTCCCGTGACTAAATTATTTTCCATCTCCTTTAAGGTGGTAACTGAAACAAGTCTTTACTTCAAAGAACATCTTTAGAACCAACTAGTGCTCTGCTAAGCAATAAAACTTCCTACAAAACTTACAAAGACCTGGGGGAAAACTGTTCAATAGGAAATTCTCATGGATAAAATCCAATTTTTGAAAATGCCCTTATTCCACCAGTGTTTGGATTGCAATTCACTTTCATAAATAGAGCAGGAAATAAAAATGACTTATTAGCTTACTATATTGAAATCCTGAACAAGTTTTTACCTTAATGCTCTCATGTGATAGGATATTTGTAAACTAATTTTTTATTAAAAATCCTAAATTGGTCAAAATTTGGAATTCCTGTTCAATGATAAATTCCAAAAAGTAAATTAATTCCAAATAGTGTTAGTGACAGTATAATTGAAGACACTTTCTCTAATGTCTTCAGTTCTGCATATGAACCATGACTACCACTCATACACTTTCGTGCAGTACACACATTAAAAGAAAATTTCCCCAATTTTTGCATGGGCCTATTCTTATAACTTGATAACCTACTTTTAACTTAGTGTAATCTAATGCGTTTTATTTTAATGTAAATAAAAGCAAATACTATTCAGATGAGCATTAAGCAAAACGTCTATCTTATTTTGTTATTAGAAAAGCACCTCATTTGAAGTTGCTTTGAAACAGTTTCACACTGGAAACAAGAAAATTAACAGTGATGCTAATTAGAATATCAGCTCGTTCCAGTATCTTTATGTTTGCTCTCAAATTCTTTTCCAGCATATTAAAAACCGCTTCTACTCCAATTAATACTGATCAAAGTTTCAAACATTAATTTTTCATTATGGCATCAAACACTGAACAAGCAAACAAGCAAATCAAGTTGTTTCACTTACAGTAGTATCTGTTTTAATACTATTTAATCAAATAAGTACGTACCAAACAAATAGCAATATAAAAATGCAAATTAAAGTAAAAAGAAAACCATGTAACTCTGGTTGTGTATCTCTGGAGTCCAACAAACAGCTGCCATAACACAGTAAGATTGCTCGACTCCTAGGACTCCTGCTGTTCAAACCCTGAAAACCTGGGGATTCTGCATTTGCGGCAGGATGGATTGGTCCTAGCAATGAAGCTCTGGAAGCCCAAGCTTCCCCATGCTAAGGGCTGCCACAGATCCTCAGTGTCTGGAGTACCACAGAGATCAGTGAGAATTTGAGGAATAGAGCGCTGGGGGAGAAAAAACGAGTGCAAAACCTAGCAGAAAAGAGAATCAAGCTATTTTTAACAAAAACCCAACATGTTTAACTTATATTTGAATTTCTCACAGAATCAGTGTTTTCTCCCAGAAAATTACTAATCTATGTAATCGACATCTTCTAAGGAAAAACTGTTTCATCAAAGAATTTTCTGACCACCTCTACTCTTTTTATTATGTATTCTGTAATGATTCTGTGATGGTCATTATACACTACAGTGAGAATTCAGCGCTAACTCAATACTAAATGAATTAATGGAGTAAGTACTAATAAAAGATACTGGCATAAAAAGCAAATACTTATGGCAAATGGGAAGAGGAGTCAAGATACAATTCTACAAAGATTTAACAACAATCTTCAAAAAGATGTGGACCTTCTTCATCTTCACAGTTATGGAGAGCTTGGTAAAAGATATAGTAAATATTGACATATTTTTGAATTGAAATATCTTTGTGAACCACAGAAACCACCAACACATTGAAGCGATATGGAACTGGAAAGAATTATAAGCACTGATAAGTTTTTAACCACCAGCATTTGAAAGCTATAAACAGGAAATCAGAAGAGCAAAAAAGACAATTTATTTCTCTAAAATCAAGTAGACTACTTACTCCTTTTGGATATGCCAAGTAGAAAACTTCCAACACACACAAGTATTTACTGTCACTTTAATTACAATGCTGTATTCATAAACTATAAACAAGTTCCATTTCCTCCAATTTATGAGTAAGTAGGCCAACTATAAATACAGCTCCACCTTAGGGATATGCAATGACAACCACAACCTGGACACAGACGGATGTGAGTGAACTGGTTTCACATCGAGGTAGGCTACAGGACGTTTCCTCGTGATGTTCAGGGAGACATGCCAGGCACTTTAAGCTCCCTCTAAAGTTCATTAAACCAACTTGAGCCACGCCCAAAGGCTATCAAGTGGAATTCAATCTTGTTCAGATTTAGATCTGACTTCATAAATTATTTTCTTCCCCAAACAGTGTCTTTTACACCATCTCCAGCTACACTGAGGTTTTAATATCGCCACCTACTGCTAAGAGCTTCCCCCCACCAATACATAATCAAATTTCAATTTGATCAAACACTTTTGGAATCATGGCAAAATACAAAAATTCAAAGTAGTAATTTTTACATTTTTCTGCAAACATAAATGATAGAATGATCGACTTATTCACTGGAAAGCTCTTAGCATTTTTAAGTTTTCATGTCTATCTTTAAATCCTTCAGGAAAAAATATAAACTCTTAAGTATATGTGTATTTATGAAAAAATCTTGTTTGTGGCAAAAACATTAATTACCTATAGATATCAGAATAATTTTTCATCTAAATGTATAAAATACGTTTTTCTACCTTTGACAATCAAATCTTGCATAGAATTTGCAGTGGTTTTAAAATAGCATAATTTTTACCTATATCTAACTTGTTAAACTAGAAGAAACAAAATCAAGTGACAAGTTATGGATAAACATAGCAGCTTTCTTTTCTGTTAATTTATAGCCCTCTGCACTCAAAGTGACTAATTTTTTCCCCTCCACAAGCAAGTTCTATGTTCAAGTAAAAAGTTTTTAAGCGTATTATAATAAATCCTCAGACACACTATTATTACTTCAAGTTCATGTTTATGTTTCTTTAATATAAAATGTTACTGAAAAATATTTATCTACAGTACTACTGAAAAATAATAAATTTAGCAGATATAAAACATCAACATCTTTGGCAAGTAGGACAGAAAAAAGCTCATGAAAAAAATGACACTTTACTGGTCCTGGTCAGGGAATCTCTTCTATTCAGTTTGCTATGCCAGCTGATATTTTAAGTCCAGGAAAATGTAAATATAACGATTTCAGCTGAATATTAAGTAACAAAGTGACCCATAGTTTCAAAACTATAACAAAACTAACAAGAGAATATGAAAGGATAAGCTATTGTTTTTACATTATAGTCTTTAGCCAAAACCTACCAAAGTCAACAAGAATTCTTCCCATGTTTGAAGCAAACATCAAAGGACTTTTGGAAGGACCAAAAATCCGTCGTGAATTATGAAACATAACGGACCATTTGCAAATTCAAATCAAGTATCTAAATTCTAATCTTATGTTTGTAAAACTGGAAGTCATTAAAAAAAATCCAAGGGTTTGTTCATTGTCAGGAAAAAAAATAAACAAAAATCCTCATGTTTCTTAAATGAAGATAAAAATAGGAAAGGTACTTTAAACTAAAACTGAAATGTTTAATGACTCTTCAACTACACTCTTCCCCCCCAATACTGCATTTAAATGTTTTTTAAAGAACTAAGAGCCTGCAAAGCCTGTCAGACAGCAGGTCTTTTAATAGAAAACTTCCACCCTTCTCAGCTTACAGAAATGTTGGCAAGTCCTCCATTGAACATGCATTAGCAGTACAGCATGCCTAGACAAAACGTATATACTTCCAAGTAAATACAGCGATACTTTTATACAAACAAATTAAAAATGATCTTTCCAAAGAAAGAAGAGTAGTAAAATAAGCAACAAGCACAAGCAAGTCTGCATATGACAAATAACACAGCAGAGACTGTGATCTCAAATACAATGACACGTTTCACAGGATAGAAAATATGCATGTGTCAATCTGAAATAGGTATTTGATGGATTTTGATTTCCTGGCTCTTAGTCAGGAAGTTAATCATACCAATTTTTAAATCTACTTAGAGAACAACTGATAAACCAGCTGCAGTAAACACAGGTATATTTTGTACAGGTTTTAGTAGAAATAAAGATAGGGCTTCAATACAAGAAGTACCACAATCTATTCAGAAGTACGTGACAAATCTAGGCTAGCGTACAGGTGTGCTTATGTATGTACACACAAGGAAGCACAAGAGAGCTTCCAGGATTTAAGATATTTCTACCACTAGTCAACTCCTACCTCCCAGAACTCACCTTCACAGCTGTAACTGTACACCGCTACCGTTGACCTTTTAACCAGATTCTCGTCATGATGCCAGCTCACTGCCATGTTCCCCATTCCAAAATAAGGTTCTTGTTTCAAGTACAGCATTTGTAGCGGATCCATATAATTTAATAAAGTCAAGTTATAAGATGTTCTGTTCTTTAGACTTATGTAGTCATCCTCTGGTACACAACAACTGCTTTGATCCTTTGAAATGGACCCTTTCTCTGTAACAGCAGTAGCAAAATTTTTCTCTCTATCTATTACAGTAGTATCTTTAATTTCTTTGGTCTCAAACAAATTTTGTCCTTGTAATGCCTTGACTGCTTCAATATGCAAGTAGTCATTAAGTCTGATTAATGCATTACAAGCATCACGTATCTGAGGACTGCAATAGTTTATATCATAACCTTCAGTAGGCCAAGGAACTGTAAATAATCTTGTGTTCAAGTATTTGTAAGTGCATCCTGGGTTTCCAATTAATATACGAGACACTGGGGTAACAAAATCTTTTCCTTTGATCCTTACAAGATCTTGAAAGAAACAATCGTGTTTTCGCAAGGTCAGGAAGCTTTCTTGTACCATGTGATGGAGCTCTTCAGGTACTGTATCAGATTTTCTGAAAACCAGCTTGGAATATTTGGTCTTCCACTAAAGGAGAAAAAAACCAAAACAACCAAACAACAAAAACAGTAAAAGAATTATTCTTTTTACAGGAACCAAAGTATTTCATACATTCAAGAACAGACAAAACTAAGTTGACAAGTTATCAAGCATGAGTCTAGAATATGGTGAAGAAATAGATGCCAGTGTTTGTTACTTTATTTTCATATTCCAGTACGTTGCACAAACTGTGGATATGTACCAGTGGCCTGTAACCAGAGAGTACCACCAGGGCAAATCTTGAAATAAATAAATAAATCTGAGGATTCTGGCAGAAATCAATAGAACATATAAGCTCCTCTGATGAATCTGTAGATAATGCTACCTTTAAGTATACAAACAACAGAATATCGAACGCTAGCAAAGCGACTCCTCTTTTTGCAATGGTTGCATAGACCATCCTGTCTCATTCTGATGTACAAAATTCTAGAAGGCTACACAATGAACTGAAATAAATTTCTATAACAACATTTGAGCAAAAACAAAATGAAAACGTACATTTTTAAAAATGGCCAACATTCTGCTGCACTGGCAGGTCTGTCTTCAAAACAGTTCTCAACATAGCGGTCCCTTTATTTTCACATTCCTCAATGCATACCAGTTAGCTCTCCTATTTTATATAAAGGTTCCCCTTTTAGATAAAAGAAAATTTCTGCACTTATTTTCTTCCTCATCTCCCCACCTGTAATATCCTTTTTCCTCATATCCTCTTCTGACCACACTAGCTCTGGTATCAGTTGGAGTTCAGAATCCAGCAGTGAATGGAGGCAACAACTCCCAGCAAGGTATAACACTGCTAATCAGCAGTATCTTGCTTTGGATGCGAAATACTGCCTCCCACTCCAGGAAGGCTTGGATAATTTTATTCTGTTAATCTGGTTTTCTAAGGAAGTGAGTATCACACAATCACACCTTTTATTTGTTGCCTGTAAATCTGCTTTAACTACTGCTGAGACTGTTTGGCAAACTGGACAAAGGCTAGAGAATAAGTTCTTAAATAGACTAAGTTCCTATGCATTTCATTAAAAATAATAGATAAATAAATAAAAAACCAGATGCAAACTAGTGCTCTTAGTAAGGGAAAGGCTGTAATGTGAGTCTATCAGGTATCAATTAGGATGTGCGAAGCTCAGAACTATTCACTACACTTATTTCCTTTTGTCCAGAAGTTAGTCACTTGTCTGGGGAAAGGGTAGATAGACAGTGGTGTGGGGAAAAAAATAATAAATAATTAAGGTAAACTGAAATTTGAAGACATTAGGCAATGGGGCAAGACCACATGGATGCACAAAACTGATCTATCAAAACTTTTACTAACATAATAGCTTATGTTCAAAGAGCTTTTAAAAACCAAATAAAAGTCACCAGCACAAAAGCATCACACTGACCTACGATCCATCCGTGGGCTCCTTCTGGTACAATGCAAAACTACTTTACTAGTACTATCTACTTCCAAGTCAGACTTGAACATGCCTTTCAGGAAATTAATTTTAAAATCCAGAAAAGGTGCATTTAAAACACATAAGCCAGGCAGTAAGTCAGTATGCACATTTTCTACTGCATGAAAACAGACTTTTGCATCATAACACGTTGTTATCCTACAACAGTGAAGGGGTGGCTTTGTAGGATCATTTGTTTCTACTAAAAAGGGGAACATGAAAGGAAGCCTATTTTAAAAATAACGATTACACATAATAAATCTTAGTTTATAGATAAACCTTGCCACCATTTCTTGTGGATTTTTTACAGTGAAGCTAACTCCCTTTTTTTATACACTCTTATGGTTTCAAAAAACTAGCTTCCTAGACAGAGGAAAAAAAACCCCTGTAACCTTATCTACAGATAATAATAATTTCTGACAATAGTATTTACATGCTGAACTTTAAATACCACAGCTTGAAAACAGTCCCAGATATCCGTTTGAAAGTCCCTCTACAATCCCCAGCACAGAACGCTGGATCCCAGCTTTCATTAAAAGAACTGAATATAAACTTGATAAACGCAATTCGCCTGGTCGTGCCAAAAGGCTGAAACAATTCCTTTCGAGATCCTGAACTGTCCTCTTTGTTTCAATCAGCGCTCTGTATCTGTAACCTTTGAGGAGTACAGTGAAAAAATACAAAGAATAACTACTGAAATCAGTAACTGCAAATTTGAAGGATTTACAACTATAGGCTGCAGTCAGATGTGTGGGTTTATGTTGATAAGAATCATAAGCATTCTTTCACATTCATACTTAATGACAGAACATTATATATGGTGACATATAAAGATTATTACTGCATGATTCCTTTCATTATGCAAATTATATTTATAAAAGAAAGAGCACTAACAGTTCTGTAGCAGTATCCCATCTTTAAATAATTCTGTATATTGGACATATTCGAGTCAGATTACCCAATTACTACATTACATATGCTATTAGGGTATCTTTAAAAAGTAACCATTACTACATGTTTTTAAACCATTTAATAGACTGAATTTCTGACAGGAATCACATACATGAAATTCCAAAAAGAAGGGAGGGAAGTAACAATACAATGTGAAACAAATACATGCCTGAAAACATGTCCTAGAAAGGAAGCACACAGATTGTACAAAGGTAAAAACATTGTATTCCCCTCCTGAACTGCAGAGGTAATGTCTTCCACATTTTATTGCCAGCCAAGTCAGAGGCATGTTACTTTAGGGTTCTATTTTAAGATTACATGCTTAAGAACTATTTTTTCCATTAAGTTTTACACAGGATACTTAAGATTCTACCTTAAAAAAACACCCCACACTGATAGCTCAGAAGAAATCAGGAAGCGGAAACACATTTCCGACACAACACATCACATGAAAACATTTGGTCTTCTTTAAATCTCCAACCAGTCACTATGCTATGTCCTACATAAGGAAAGCATTAAGGGATCAGAACGCAGGGTGGAATGCTGGGTTCACACTGGACACCTTGTTGTTTTGGGGGGATGGGGAAGGGGGAGTAATCATGTACTCTGTGTTGTAACTCTGACAGCAAGTATTAAAGGTCAATGCACTGTTCACTCTGAAAGAAGTAGGTACTTGGCAACCACAGGACAAAAAAAAAAAGCACATTTGATGCTCAGTTCTTCACATGACTGTTACACACATGATTTTAAGTATACATGTGCTTTCACTTCTAATGGTGGTATTCAACACACAGAATTACCCTACCGGTTGACCCAAAGGATAGAATGAAGTTAGAAATCAGCAATAAGGACCCTTCAAAAGCAAACTGCCACTTACATCATGAAATGAGAGTCTATACTTCAGGCACTTATGAACTGCCTTTGTTAACAGACTTTTCCTTGTTCGTAACTATAAACATTACATTATTGCAGCCTACGGTTTCTTAGTTATGTTCAGACCATACCTTTCCATACCTGACAGGATACTGTAGTTTTATACTTGCATCCTACCTAACCTTTCCAACACGTTCAAAGAATACTCCTTTGTAAGGGGTGGATCCTTAAAGGAGTAAGGCAGGTCTCTCCAGGAAAGACAGACTCTAAAACTAAACTGTACGCGATATTTTATTTTGCCAATTTGTTGTCTTCAAGCTCTCACCCTTCTTTTCCTCTCCATCTGTAGCACTGTGAAGCTGTAATATCTACAGCTGTGATTACAGTAACATTTCATAACCACCATGAGAATTTAAAAGGTGCCTGTGATGTTTATGATTACCACCTATACTTATAAAAATATTTAGCTTGCACACAAACACTACACAAAAATTATAATTCTATATGATGCAAAAAGAATGGATCTAGACTCGTAAGGCTTGGACAGGTCTGATTTCACTGCTTATCTTGTTCTCATTGTCTTCATATTTATGGGTTAAAGATACCAAGCAAAAGAGATGTCACTTGGGCAACCTTGGCTCCATCTTTGCTTTTTACGTCAGCTCCACAAGACTGTGGATTTACAGAGGTGAGAAAAAGATGCCAGGCATAGCAGCTCTTGGCACCAACAGATATAGAGAACAAACAGGAGGGGATGTAACAGGACTAGGAAGGAGAAAACAGTAGGCTGCCTGAGCCTGAAAAAGGGGAAGAGCTTCCTGAACATGAGTGAAAAGAACGTTTGGGTTTGGTTTTCTCTTTTGTAAAGAAAAAAAAAAAAATCATTCTGTTTAGCTCTTCTGCACTCTTCCTTGCCCTTACCCACTTTGAAAGTGCTTTTACAGTTAACAGCAAACTATGTGTTGTCATATTATCCTTAGAGCTGTTACAAGATGCCAGTCAAGACCTTACTTCCACTGTGTTCAGCACTGCAAGAACCCAGAGAAAACCATGCTTTCCCTGAGCACCCTACAATCCAAATGAGTGAGAAAGGTGAGGGAAGTATACAGATAGCTCAATATCACCATTGTAATCCCATTGGCAAAACCAGAGTTTGACTTCATGCTTCTGAGTCGGTCTGGTATCTGACCCATAAATGCATCTTTCCTTTTCTTTAGTGTGATGTGCACTAAATTTTTCTTGGCCTTAGAATCCTGCAAAAGAGAAATTCATCCTTGCAAGGAAAGAATCAGACCTATTTCTATGCCACCATATACACTCTGAGCCATATATCAATACAAGAAAGGTGACATGCCTATAACGTAAGCACCCATTCTTATGCTTTTCATCTTAACCATGTTCCGATTTGATCTGATTGAACTTACAATTCTTGCCATATGTTTTGTAGCTGACCTATAAAGATCCAAGGTAGATAGAGAATATTTTATTAATTTCAAGATACTCTTCCATACACTCATTTGGTTTACTACTACGTGGCTACTGGGCCTGTTTTTATTTTTATTCGGTTTCATTTGAGACATGCATTCCAGTTTTCACAGTTCATTTTGTAAGTAAAGTCTTAAGGCTCACTTACTGTTTGAAAGTAGAATTAAGCCAAAAATTTTCAAATTTCTATGTTAATATTTTCCCTATTTTGCCAAAGGTGAGCTATAAAGAATAGGCCTCCTCACAGTTCAGAAAGAAACCAAAAAACCTTAAAAGAATGGTGACAGGTACTTTATTCGAGCAAAGCATAGAAAACTGTGATTCACTATTACACGTGTTACCTGGTACTTAGGACTGATACCCAGGGCAAAATACTAAAAATAAATGAAGTTCAGAAAGTTTTCATTCTTGACTATCCCAGTTCTAGAAGTCTTATTTCGCACCACCTGGAAGTACATTATCAGCCAGCAGGATACTTTTTTCATACCAGATTTCACAATGTCTCTTTGAAGAAAGATTTATTTGTTGTTCAGTGCAAACAACCATTTTAATTTAAAACAAGTACAGCTAAAAGAAGTACATTACCAACTGATGGAAATCATCGTCAGCTGGTGTCTTATATGGAAGTGTATTCTCTCCAAGTTCTTCAAGGAGCTTTTTTTTCTGTTTTGGAGGAGTAAAATTGAAACAGAAAATCAGACTAAAAACCAAGATATAAACAGGCAAGCATAAAAGTCGTTGTATTAAAGAGATACAAACATGTGCAATTATTTCTTTTACTATCTTCAATTCTGGACAATTCAATGAGGAAAAATGGATGCGAAAAAATCAGTGGAGTTTTTCCACTTACAACACAGTAATTCCTGATTCAGGTTAGGTAGTTTCAGAGCACCTGAGTATTTCTTCTCCTAAATTCTTTTTCAGATAATCAGTCCTTATTACGCTGATGAAAATCCAAGTTCATCTAATGGTCTTCAGAATTATACCTACTTTATACCTAGATAATTTTTTTTTTTTTTTCATTTTATTTTCTACTTCAATTTGTGGATCCAACGGGTACAAAGCTCGTATTCCATTAAATGGCTCAATAATATACTTTATTAACACAATGAGCCTTAATGCTGGGCGTGGTCTAAAAAGTCCTGAAATGGTGTATTAATGAAACATCAACTACTGCACACCAAAGCCGCCACAACCTAACAATATTTAAAATGCCATCATCAAGACCTGCCATCCCAGCAGACTGCCACAAATCATCTTTGATGTTGGGAGTGCACTTAGAACCAGCTGACTGTGAAGAGCAGTTTTTCTCTGTCCCCCTTGTTCTCTTAACTCCCTTTTTACTTCTGTTTTAGACTATCTCCACCAATGTTTAGTCAACATGACCAGTAAGAAATTGCTAAGAATAAAGCCCGATTTCCTCCAAACTGCACTTTCCAGATTTTTATTAATAAAAATTCAATTTTGTATGCATTATACAATTAAATGTGCAGCTAAACATTTGGAAAGTGCAAGAGACACTCGAAACATGCCATCAGAATTTTGGAATCAAACAATCCCAATCCATGACAAGTCCATCCACACTTATCTATCCACAGTCTAACTCCACCCTAAGTCAACATGATGTAAGTACAGAATAACAATGTAAAATCGTTACAGTGGAAGTTCTGGCCTAGAAAATTAATACACTGTTTACTTTATTTCTTCTTTCTTTTAGCTTGCAAGGATAGTTTCTTTACAAACTTTGATCATTAACAAATATTTACCAATAAAAATGTAACTCAAAGATCATAAAACTACATCTGCCATAATGCTTAAATATTTCAGATAACAGGATTCAAATTCTCATTTTTATTGCAATATCTTCAACTAAATAAACACTGTCACAAAAAATAATTGAAGTTTCAGCTTGCTCAATACTTTTATGTTGCAAGAGCAAGACCAGATGGAAACAGAATACAGTTTTTAAAAGAATGGTAAGGGCGTAGTACAAAGGAAAACACAGAATAAGTTAAAAACAGGTATCACTAACACTTCCATAAAACCAAGTTATATGGGAACAACTACCTATTTCATCACCCAGATGTCACTGCAAATTGATTATTCTAAAGACAACATAATTCATTGTTAAAAAAACAATTTTTTTTTCCTTGCAAATTCCCCTTTTCATAATGTTTTTGGGTTGCATATACAGGTCAAAACAGATCTTCCCTACTCTGGCAATCCTACTTAAAAAAAAAAAGAAAGATATGACATGTAGTAACTAACTCCTGGCTTACAGCAAACACAAACAAGGAAAGCTGAATTATGAAAAGTGTTACTGTGTATTTTATTCTGTGACAGTGAATTTCCTTTATTCAGATTTAAGCATCAAGGAAGATGACAGAGGCTTAAAATCACAAGGAAGTGTAGAAGATTTGAAGGTTTATACCTAACAGATCTGTCAAACTAAAATAAGAGCAGGTAGCTCTCACTCATCTCCACACTCACAACCGGCTGATCACCAACTCTTAACTAGACTGTGAAGAGCAGCACTGAAATTGATGACCTAGCAACGTAATTTCTCTACGTCCCTGGTTTTCTTTGGGGACAGGTTGTTGGTATATTGACATGAAGTCACTGGTGAAATGGCACATAATGTAGCTTCAGATTAAGTTGACAGAAAATGACATGCTGATTTGCTGCACATTCTAAAACAATAACGCTTCTCTATTACAAAAAGCTTGCTCCAATTCTATTACATGAAATCACTGACAACGTTAGATTGGCTTTGTTGTCTATAAGATAAACCATATTTAACTGCAGGGAAAAAAATATTTTAACATGGACTCACTTCTGTGGGAAAAAAAAAAGAGGTGGGAAGAAGAGAGATTCTGACAATTTCTTTGTCAAGTACCAGCCTCTTGGCAAAAAGCACACAACATTAAAATGCACTCTTGTGTATAGGTAGTAGTAGTTCACATTTGATTGTCAGATCTGGCTAAGTGCCGCTCTTCAGCTTGATGTACAGACTAATACACACAGCTGGGTGGTATAACACATTGCTCATCACTTATGCAAGAAGCTGTCACACAGATGTCAAAAACATCAAGCTACTCACAAATACCTCCAAAAAGTAAAAAAAAAAAAAAGAGAAAAACTGAAGATCTGGCTATACCAACTGCCTGATGTGTGAGTCTAAGCACTGTTACATAAGCATTGCTTATAGGCTCTTCCAACACCTAAACCCCCAAATAAAACAAAAGAATTGCCTTTACTTGAACATATCAGGCATCTTAAAAAGCATCCTCCTAAATCTGATTTTTACATTTTAAAAATTATTAACAGTGTAACAGTTTATTCAGGCACCAGTATTATGTTTCTTACACTTTAAAAACTAATGTGATTTTTATGTATATATTAGCAATGCAATATATAGCAATACATATATATAGCAATCTTACATGCACCATCCCTATAATGCCATCATGCACTGTGCACTGGTCAAGAAACCTTGTTAAGCATTGTACTAGGACCTAGAAAGGAGAAAATCTCTGCAAATACCTTATTTTGTAGGCTGCTGTAAGTGTTAATGGATCGATTATATCTGAGACTGATAACTGGAATGAAGACCTAATGCACCAATGCCCAATTTTAGAGTGTGCGATGAACTTCCTGCAGACATAAACAATCTCTGCTCATTTATTAGTAATAGACGGTTAATGAGATGGTTGGTTGCAAAATTCAGCAAGTGGAATAGTCATAATTGGAATCTCTCAATCAGTATACACAGTATTTTTATTTTTTTCTAAGTTTCTTTGTGGCCATAGAAGTAATGCATTGTATGTTACACAGCAGAAGTAACAGAAACACAGCTACTACACATCAAAGTCACAAAACAAAATGTAGTTATGTTACACACACATGGTGTGTTATTTTCAAATTAAGTGGTATAAGGGAAAGATGGGACTTAATGGCATTTTCTGGCCAAGAAGCATGACAGTGTAAAAATTTTTGCAGTTGACATATTTCCCTGCAGGGTGTCAATAACATTCTCAAAAGGTTTCATTTCTCTCTTAATTGTAAGACAAAAGTTCAATATCTAGTCTATAAGGGCTTGTGAAGGCCTTAGACTTTCCAATACAGAATTCCCACTTAGTTTCATCATTAAACCAGTCAGAAGCCAACAGTCATTTTCCGATTCACAGATTGTTGTTTTGGCTGAAACAATGTATTATAAAAACTAATTTCACCTAAGTCACATTGAAATATTACTGAAATTAGTTCTGACAAATCTAAGGCTGCAACATCACAACAATTTAACGCGTAAAACCACTGAAAACATTAAGAAGCAAGTTTGTTTTCCCCCCTCAGTACTTAGCATAAAACACTCTGAAGAGTTTATTGAAGAAATTGCATTTGTTAACACAAGGGAGACTTAAGTCAATAAAAGTCGTATTCACTTCTAAAAAGACAACCCTGTTTGCTGCCCTGCATTCCTCCTGAAACGGGGAAAATGTCAGCTTCACTACACCAAGCAATCTCTCTGGAGCCGGAGCAACATCCCATACAGGTGTAAAAAGCCAGTCACACAAGTCCAAGACATGGAGAGATAAAACAGTGCCTATGAAACATTTAAGGATGTTAGGTTTTAGTTATACAACAAGAACTCACTCTGACGAGCAGTTAAAAATCTATACTTTATTCAAACTAGTAGACTGCCAAAAAACATGACTGTTACTTGCTATTCTGGAAAAGTCTATCCCATTATTGCCTAACATTTTTTTTTCAGTAAAGACAATAATTTGAAGCTTCTAACAGGCACATTCCCGACTTCTGAGGGGATGCAAGCAGCCGTTTTTTCCCAGCCATTGATTCCTTACTTTCACCTTACAATCGGCATTATGCAGAAATGCTACGAAAAAGATACATGAAAGATGACAATTCAAACAAAACCTGAATTTCCCACTGTTGCATTTAACTTGCTATTTCAACAAGTCTTAGATATTTCTTAGTTACAAATATTACATATACACCTCACACTAGGGAACAACCATTTTTAATATTCTGCAGATGGCTGAGAACCGGCTGGACTTTCAATCCACCTTTTGGGCAAGCAGGTGCTTGCCCGATGTAGAGAAAACAGCACAACCAGCAAAACAATTCTATGTACTCACATACACTCTTCCCTGCAAAATAATTGAATTTTCTGATTCACTACCTGGCTCACCTTACAGTGACCTAAAGTCCCACCTAATGTTGCCTCAATTTCATTGGGTCAATGATTTTTTTGTATTTTAATTTTTTTAATAAAGATTGAAAATGCTCCTCATTTTTACTTCCCCCGAGCCCAGCAATCTTACAGCAAAGAAAGGCAGCAGAAAGCTGAACATTTTACCTATCTCATGTTTAGATCTTGACAAATAATCTTACTGAGGCTAAAGGAGGGAACAATATATATTACTAGAGGTGGGAGTCCAAAGGGAAGGCCTAGTAGCTTTGAAACATCATCTCCACTCACAGCCTGCAAAAGCCCTTCTGCCTTAACTCTTTTGGTTAGAAGTTCTTTGAACATTGGCCAATTCTTTTGTCCTAAAAATTTTGCTAACCACCCGCTGCAGTTTTTACACTTTTGAGAACACTGACTTGGGACCAGAACTAATAAAACACTGAAGTTTTTCTGTTTTCAATGCAATTCAATGTGTTTGCCGAAATTTCTGGGGCAGCTCCTAATAATAAAATAAATAAAAAGGTATCTATTCAAAGCATAGGAAAGTATCATCTCCATCTCCAATACTGTTTTTCCCAATAGTCTTTTGTTTTCCAAAAGCTTACCAGGTTTAGTAAGGCACTCTGAGAATGCATATTGTCATGAAGGAAACATCTGAATCGCAAGTTCAGATGCAAATCTTTGGTTTTCCAAAAACCCCTCCTTCCTATTAGCTTTTTCCCCACATAAGAATGTACATTAGGTCCTGTGTTTCTCTTTCTTTTTTTTTTTTTTAATCAACTATAATAAAACATGGATTTCTTTCAAGTCATGCATGAAGAAAAGGGCTAGTGCTCTGAAGTGAGAGCTCAATGGCTTTGTAAAGGAAGAAGATTAAATACTTTATAAAGTAAAAATTTTGTGACACAATACTAAAAGCCCATCTACAAAAAAGCCACGACTTTACAGGAACTTCCACAACCTTACCTCTTAATATTCTTTCTCAGGTTTTTAAAAAATAATATTTTTTTAAAATGACACATTAAATTTGGGATAGTTTCTTAAGGAAGTAATGCGATTTTTGAAGTTGACATTTGTTTAAATTACAAGGCTTTCCAAGTGTTAGCTATTGAAACTTCATAGCAACCAAGATCATTCAAGTGGCTCACTAAAACCAGTTATGTCAGAAACGAACCTAGAGTAATAAAAAAATACATTCTAAATGCACTATTACAGCTTTCATTTCTCCATTATCACATATATTAGATTTCAGATTTTTTTTTTCTTCAAATTATTTCTGTAAACTCCGCTCATTAAAAGATCTTAAGGGACCGGTCAATTTTACAGCACCATTTACTCACATGAAAAAGTTGTATTTCCAGGTTACCCTTCATTACACTCAAGTCTTACCAAAAGCCTTGTCTGTGCTACATTCTTTATATAATCTAGCCTTGTCAAAAATACTGGCAGACATATGACCACACTGAACCATACTTTGCATACTACAGCTCCCCCTGCCCTAATACTATATGCCAAAAACATTTTCATATTAAGGACAGAAACTTGCATTCTTCTTCTTCTATATAAATTATCTATGACTCTCTAATACTATTTAATAGCCCATAAATACATTTCCTAACTCTACTACAATAAAATATGCCAGTTATCGTGCATCTTGCTCTACTAATGAAGTAGTAGGATGCAGTTCAAGTGATCTGATGATGAAAAAAATTACATAATGAACAATCTACTGTAATGCAAAGACCTCAGGCCTAACATCAGTATTTCTAACTGAGCAGCTGTCTAAAAGACTGTTTGATATACTGTCCTGCAAAGGTATTGTTTGGCTTTGCTAACTAATTTCAGCCTCTCTTACCCTTTCTCATAAATCACCAGGCCCAGATTTTGGTTCACACACACACGCAGATCAGTCACACGTATGTACAACACACTTGACTGATGTAACTGAACTAAGAGTTAATTTATGCATTGAAGCAGCTTCGCAATGCGTGAAAAATGTCTTTGCTACCGGTACTCCCTCTCTCCCCACCTTGACGTGTTAACAGCCCCTTAATTGTTGTTTCAACCTACAGGACATTGTTCCTGTGGCCAGTGGCTGTTAATGCAACAGAACTGGCAATTTTCTTACCCAGTTTAGTGTATATTTGTCACACGTGGATTAGCACTTTATGTAATCGTAATCAAAATCTGAAAAGATAAATAGTTCAACCAGCCACTTTTTACTGACAAAACGCCCCTAAGTCTCCCCAGTATAACTGCCGATAAACTTCTACCACCACTGCAAGCATCTTGACAACATCATCCATTTCTTATTCCCTCTATCATTTGTGCATCCTCTTCCAGGAGGTACCAGTTGGTAAATGGATCAGTTGTATTAGGTGAGAAGTAAGAACATTCAAATTTCATTTGAAAATAAAAACTGGAGATCTGATTGAAACTTGGTCATTCAGTTTCCTTCTTATACACATGGACACAAGAGCATACATGCACCTAAGAAAATGTCTAAAACAGTGGAAACTTTCAGATAAACATGTTTGTGACTCACAAGGAATAGATAAGGACACCGGGCCATTCCTGCATGTCATTCTTTGCATAGTTTCACTGAGAAATAGCTAACAGTTGCTGAGAAACTAGATTTCTTAATCAAGCAGTTCTCAACCAGCTCACCTCCCAAGACTCAGCAGACAGAAACCTTACTGACTGTTGCCAATAATTGATTCTGCATGCTATAGAAAAAATACCTCTAAACACCCGGTCCCAAGAAACCAAGTGGGTATGACCAGTTGTGAAATACTAAGCACCAATCCTTTAACAGAGAAAATACTCAATAAAGATTAAAAACAGATAAAATAAAATCATAGATTATAACAAGGGTTGATGTTGAAAGGATACATTTGGCATTGCTGACTGTAGACCTCTCATGTTCTAACGACACTAAGAAGTTACTGATGTTGCCTAACTTGTACTGAAGACTATTACCAGAATGTAGGGCCCTAGAGCTGTGTACCCTTAGGAGCTGATACTATGCTTATGAATGGGAAATACACTGACGTGGTGCTCTTTCTCCTGGAATGGCATAAGAAAACAGAAAGAAGCATTAAGAATCACCGTAACATTTTGGGAAGCATTGCATACTTGCAATGTGGAACTGTATAACCTTCACTAGGGTATAATGTTCAAGTAGTGCAGCAAAGTAAGCACAAACATGCCGACCAACAACAAGAGAATGAACTTCCAAGGACTTCCAGAATGAAAACCAAGGGCTGGCACTGCCAGAGATGCAGATTCAAAACCTTTGCAACAGGCTTGCAACTTCTGTAGATGCAGACAGACAACTTGCAAACACACACACAAGCAGGTCACACTAATAGTTTTTCAGAACCACCAGCAAGATCAAAGATGCGATTTTCTTGCAGCTTTTCATCATTTCCAGAAAATCATGAGCCTTGCAGGATTCCTGGTCTAGACATATATTTTGATAGGTAATGGTAGAAGTATCCAATGTGTAACAAGGATACTTTAAAAAGCGGGGAGGAAGAAGAATTTTAAGTGTTAAAACATCACCCAGAAGAAACAGCAGCCAAAAAGTAAAAAGAAAATGGCTACTTGCAAAAAAAATATATTTCCTTAAATACTTAAGTTTAGCATCAAGTGTGGTTTCCAAAGTCCCCTTGATAACACTGCTGAAGGTAGTGTTAATGTAGAAAGAGCAGGTGCTAAGTGCAAATGCATGTGCCATGCAATCGGCTACACGGAAGATCAATAAGGAGCTAGAGCATTAAATTTCACATACTGTAACTGTCATGCCCATTACATAGCATTTGAACATCTTCGTAGACCATTACAAAATTGTTGACTCTTGATATTTTTTATTGAACTAAATTATTTTCCAGAGATTTTATTAGCACAATAAGTACTATGAAAGTATAAAAGCACTTACAAAAAAACCTGGTGAAATTTGAAGACCTTTACAGCCTTCCAAGGCATCGTTTCTGATTATTTAACTGTATTCTTCACTGCAGAATAAAAAGACAGGAAGGTGGTTGAAAGACTTAAAGATAAAAGGAAATGCATTCCAGGAACACTTTTGTGTTAGTCACATTCCACCAGACACAGAGCCGATGTATTTTAAAGGAGGTATTTACAAGATAATTCTTGAGAATATATGCCACAATTAACAAAATCACTGCAGACAGAACACACAGAAGGAAGGGGTATGCTAGGTCCCCCGGGGTTCAGCTGCAGAAGCAGCACCATGCTTCCTACCTCTGCTCTTCAATCTCTGTGATTTGTCCTTTTCAAGGACATGATAAACACAGATTTTCCTTCAAACATTTCTCACACTAGAGGAGCCTTTGAGCAGAAGCTTTGTGCAATTCCCCCTCCTCTCCCCAAAACAATTTGAAGGCAACCATCACTGATTTGTTATCATAGTTACAACAAATTTGGTGTCATACAAATTGTCAATTTATTTCCAAAACAGCACTATCATGGAGGTGTTATTTTTGAAGCTACACAGGAGTACAAATGTTAATTCAGTTGCATCATTTTCTGCAAATTATTTTCAAGGACATAAAAGTTAGAGATCACATTATGCACAAGATAGAACATTGAAACGTATGTATCAATATTTGCACAAGACTATTCAGTGGCAAAAAGTGCCATTTCTAACACTTTGTACATTTATAAAAGTAATCTGTGTAATAAAAGCATGGACATTGTTTAGTATTTATAACGTAATAATTTCCTAATTTTGCATAAACCGCGCCATTGAACAAATGATGATAACAACACTCACTCAGAAAACCTATGAACTGTAGTTGTTGCCTCAACTTCATAGTAACACAACTATTAATGAAACATTGTTGAATTTTGACATCTAAGTTCAAGAAGGATCTTGCTATATGTGGTTTCCTGAAAGAAGAGGCTGTGAGGGTTTTTGTAACAAAAATTAAAGAAAAAATGCCCTCATTGTGAACAATGCAAATGCAGTGAACAATTCAAACTTAGTTCATTTTGTTTAGTTTGAAGGCTTTTTTGTGTTCACAGCCTCTGGAATAAGCCACACGGGGAACAGAAAGCTAACATTTAACATTTAAGTTGGCAGACAACGATTAGCAAAAGTAAGGGTCTGAAGAAGGTTAGGCAAGTTCAGACCAGAAACAGGGAGCACAATTTAAAAGAAAGGATAATTAACCATCGGAGGAGATCACCACTTTATGAGATGAACTCTCCCTCACAGGAATTCTTTTTTATAGCAAGTTTGGATGTTTTTTCTAAATGATATATTTTGGTTCAGTGGTTCCCAAACTGTTTAGACCAGCAGACTACAATGAATCATCCATATTTCCTTATGAAGTACTGCACATACAGCCTAACCAAATAAACTGGAGACAGTAGAGCCACACGGACTGAAAGTGTGATGCATCTTATTCCTCAGTTTGGTTGTGATTCATCACTTTGCCAGTCACCAGTGGTCAGTGAATGCAGAGACCCTGGTCTACTTCTATAAGAATATATTTTACTGAAGTCCTAAAGCTGGTGTTAGAAATTCTCTTCTGCCTCACAACTCATACAAACCGAGACAAGAGTTTGTCAGGATCTATATTTCATGGTACTTGGAACATTTACAGTACTACCATAAGGTTAAGGAACTACAGCTAAAGTAAGGACTACTCAATTTTCTTTCACTCTTAAACTGACTTAGCATAATTTAAAGAATAAGCCTAGGGTAAAATACAGGAGAGCACCGATTTGCCATGAAAGAAGTAGGTCTGTTAAGTCATTTCTTTTGTGCCAAACCCAGGCAAATTTCTTAATGCAAATCAACATTTTGCTTAAGAATACATTTGTTGAGCAAACCTAAGGCCTGTTACTTTTTCAAATGATGCTGTTTTAATAAAGCAACCATAACTCTTGCAAAGATTTGCAACTTAATTTCCAGTTTTCATTTTCATTACTTGCATTACAGACCTTATTTCTTGTTAATTTTTCCCCTCAGTTGCAGTGATGAGGTGTATAATTTTGCAGAGCAGCACTACTCCACTAAAATGGGCATGCACAAAAATGATTTCTTAAGTCTTCTGTGTACATCTGCTCAGCGAAACTTTTGTCTGTCCCTTTCTCCCCACACACTCATATTCCTAACTGATCTAAGAGTCCAGATAGTCCTGCTACTATAACTGTCTGCACTTTGTGATTGTGAAGTAGTACAGTAGTGACAAGACTTTTTTAAAATCATCTCTTCCCTTCTCCATGCTATTCTCAAATACAGGCTGGTTTTCTGAAGGTGGAAAAGAGAGAGGCTGGCAGAGAGAGAACCATTCCAGATTTCAACACAACTCTCCTTTGTCCTACCTGCTCCCTTCTGCTGAAAACCTAAAAACAAACAAACAAACAAAAAAACCCAACCACCAAACAAACCTAGACTTATACTACTGCATCTTCCTATTGCCAAATTTAATAAACAATTCCTACAAAGAGTACTAACTCATTCTAGAACAGTTTGGATTCGTTGTCTAAACAAAGGAAGAAGAGAGGCAGCCATACTGATCTGTAACGGATACTAAAGTTGTACAAGGCTGATAGGAAAATACAGACACAGTATATCAACTGTGTGGTAACATTCAAAACTGAATCCATGAAACGGCCCAATAAAGAAAAAGCATCAAATAGTCTCTTGACTATTTAAGTAAATATTTGCATATGTTACATAAGAACATCATCAAAAATTCCACAGGAAAATTAGTGCAGGGGAAGGAACAGGGATGGTGAAGAGAGGTAAAAACCCTTTATTAAAAGAGATATGCACACACACAAAAATCCTCATATGGACGTACAACTTGACAAAGAGAAGGACTGTTCTGAACTATGGTAAATTTAAATGCACACAGGGAAGTCCCTGTCCAAATGAAAATGCTCTGGATACCTTAAAATTCTAAACTCTCTTGCTTCCTCAGAGGATATGTCAAAGACAAGAATAAATAAATTTCCTTCAGAATGTCTACAACAACTGGAGTCAACCATTTTATCATTTGATACAGTGGTTTTCTATGTTGGGGTACTCTCAACCTGACACTCAAAAATCTAGGCTGCCCTTTTTGACACATAGTATGCATGTCTGTGTTAAAACCATCTGAGTGACAGCAGCTCAGATGCATTAATAAGGGAGGCTGAGGGCAAGGAATTGACATTACGAGAAAGCTGCCAGAGCCACCTTTGTTCTCATTTGCTGGCTTAACATGCTGTATTACTTCCCCTTCTACAATGGAGTCTTCAGTGGTAACTAGAATTCAAGAAGGGTTGGGTGAAAAAAGAATGAACAATGTCAGATTAGAAAAAAAAATAATGAGAAGGGAAGATTTTAAAATTAAATAATATCAGACAACTCCAAGAGCTTATGACCAACATTTAGCACTACATATGCTGCAATTCCCATCTAAACTAGAAGTGACAAAGGTTTGATGGTCTCCATGCAGAGCTGGGCTTCCATATGACAAATGCCTCCAATCACTGTTATTTGCATTAGCTCATTATATAGGACTTAATTAGATTTTTACTTAGGAGCTTAACTAAAAAAAACCCAAAATACAAACCCCTTTTACCTAATACTTTTGGGAACCCTTAACTCCATCTGTCCTTGCCACTGCATTTGGAAAGAACCATGACAGGGATCCCTACCACAGCATTTACTCAAGGACCTTTTCTTTTCCTTCCCACCAGAACAATTTTCAACATACTTACTCATTTCCAGCTAGTAAAGTGCAAAAAATGCAAGAGATGTTTAACGAGCTTCCCACCTGTATTTTCATAGTAAGCAGATTAACTGTTTGAACATCATGACAGCAGAAAGATCACCTTTAGCATGCATATGAGTATGCAGCAAACTTCATAAAGCATTGCAACAGGCTTTTAAAATGTGCCGTTGTTAAAAGACAGTGAACTCTTAATTTTTATAGCTCCTTGTTCAATTTCTTTTGTTCTTTACCTTGACAAGTTAACTGTTCTGTGCTTGCAAGTTTTCAATAGCCTGTTACAAAAAGACCCAAGTTTGTTTGCGTTACACACCACAGGGATTAAAAAGGAGTTAATATATATCTATTCAAAACTATTGTGCAGAAAATAGCTGTGTTGTACAGGGCTTAGGCTGTGACCCGCTTAACTGTATTCATAGAATGCACAATCCATCACGTACAAAAACACAGAGGAAAATGTGAGGTGTTAGTAAGTACCGCTGTTAGTGAGAAATTCTGCTAATTATTACACCAAATAAGCATAGTCAACAGGCTAGAGCTGTGAGAGGGCATGTTTCAGGGCATTAAATGGCTGCCTTGGATGGAGATGAATATATTACACTATGCCCTTTAACAATAAAACAATTTCCCTGACACTTACAAATCCAGGCAGCTCTGGTAGCGCAGATGAAGAGCTCAAGACTGTACTTGGCATACGACGAGGTTTCAGTGCCACCTAGTGACGTGCACTTTAACTTTATTGTCTCTTAAGATTTATGGTACATGGAAAGTTCAAAAGCTAATTCAGCTCAAGTGTGGAGTCCACACAGTACGGACGAGAAGCCTCACTCTTTGCCAAGAAAAGACAAAGAGAGGTCATGATGAGACAAACTCCTCCCCCTTCTTTATAACTAAAACATACGCTTCCTTAAATAGCTGATAAAGTGCTACATACGTTCTTATTACAGCCTGCTCTGACTGTAAAAAAAAAAAACAACCAAAAAAGAAAACAAACAAAAAGAGGAAAGCCTTGCAGGAAAGGGCAAAACACGGTATATTTTAAAGCCTATATCATATACAAGGTGGTTTAGGTAGCTTGGATATTGATTTTAGGAAAATATTCCATCAACTTAATCTTTTTCAAAATATTTTTTCCCGTTTGAATGGACTTTATTATTATTATTTTTATCTGGAGTGCTTTCACAGCTTAAGGAAGCATTTTAGAGACTGTAAACTTTGTACATTCATTCCTTGTTTACATTTTGATACTTTGTATACTTCTGCCACCATATTTATTATCACTGCAATGGAGATTACAGCCATTTCACATCTCCCTTTGCCTGTTGTGCTCCAGCTGATTAGTACTGCAGTTGAATGTTTACATTGATACAAACTAAACTCTGCAGTGCAACCTAGACCAAGAAAAGCTGTGAAGAGGCTGAAATATTTTGTGCTGAATATAAATTGATGTGTGTATTAAATACCAGCACAACTGTCTACCGATGCAAAAAATAAAATTACAAATTTACATGCTTACATCAAGTTAAAAGCGTAGATTGCAAAAAAGATGCTAACATAACCTCTGATATTACCCTGCATTTTTATTTCACAAGATTTTTTACAGGAAAAGGCAAGAAAAGGCTTTGTGTTCACTAGCCATTTAGCACATGGACACCATTTATTTATGAACATATAGATGAATAAAATAAAAATTCTCCATCTGACTCCCACACCTATCATCATGAAACGGATAGCAACATAGTAATACTTCACAGTACTGACTTCAGTAGAAAACCACCCTCAACAAAGCTGCTTCCTATTACTGGCATTAAAGTGCCACTTCAAGTGCCTCATGACTCTGAATTTCATGTTTTTAGCTTTATTAAGCTCAATGAAACTAATACATTTTAGGGTATATTTTTGAACTGCATACTACCAAACAAGGAAACAAAATCTGAAAAAAAAATCTAAAATCCCCACAAGGCAGACTTACTGCTACAGGAGGACACTAAATGCCTGTTCTGATTGAAATATAATCTCTACCACAACATTTAAAGAAAGGTGTTTAGAGATTGCTTTAAAAATAATGTCTCCAAATTCTAAGGCAGCAAGGATAACTGCAAGGGAGAAGAATGAAGAGGAGGAATAATGGCTTTTAAACATGGAAGCATTATACAGGCTGCAACAAAACTACACTTGCAGAAAGTTTGTCCAATGTAATTACCTTACTCCAAACTCAGCCAAATCAAAATACATGATTTTAGTGAGGTTTTGCATGTGCTCAGATCCTGAATATTACAGGCTCTGGACCTTGAAGATTATATGATGAACAAAGAATCTTCTTCATTTATGGATATGCATCAAAAAACCACTGAAATGAGATGCAATGAAAGAAGATTCTGAACTTAAAATTCTCACCTTGATAGTTCAATAAAGACAACACAACCTTGTGGATCAAACCTTCTTTTGTATTAGGCAAATGGTTATGATGTAAAGTGCCTAGATACTGCAGGACCAAAAAGCCCTTAGAAATCCAGCTGGGCAAAGCTTCACTCAGTGAGTGGGCAGCACACTATAAGTTTAGAAACCTCTACTGCAAATATACATTAGATGTCTTAATCTACACCCTGCCTTAGGACCTAAACTGCTGCCACAAGGATCAATATTGTCCCTACTTTAAATAGCAAATAAATAAGGAAGACAATCTTGTTCCTTACACATCATACAGAATTCTGCTCGTGGCTTCTCAAATTACACTTCCAGCTTCAAAGAAAGTACTTGTACTTCCTGGAGTACTTTCACTGCTATCACATCTTGGAAAGCTTAAATGAGAAGACTGGAGGAAAGATGTGCTGATACAAAGCAATGAACAACGGTACAACAGTTACGGAACTGCAGCGTCCACAAGAGAAGGCAGGCAGTATTGACAGCAAAAACCAACTGTAACCCCTGTTTACCATAGTGATCAAAAAAAAAAAAAAAAGCCCAATTTGGATGATCACTGAATTATATTATTGTCCAAGCTTTTAAGAATGTCATTTTTTTGCTTTTACAAGAATACTTCATTTTCTCTACCAGCAGTTAGAAAGCAAAAGGATTTAAACTAGAGCAACTTCTCATCAGCATGTTAGAAGTTTTCATCCAAAAAGATCCCAAACTACTAGTTGCCTTGAGAAATAAATGTAGATCTACTCCAAAACAGATACCTTTTCTTAAGGATCCCAAGATGCGCAGCCCTCTGAAAGCCAGCGTTATGCTACTTCACTAGACTCCAGATGCAATCTTAAAAGTTGAATGCTGCATCATTTCCAGTTCTTGTCATCCAAGAAGCAAACAAGGAATATGGGGCAAATTTTAGACAGCAGAATGAGCCCACTTGGGCTTCTCTTCAGTTCAGTCCCCATTCAAAACATCTCTGTGCACATCCACTAGCATCAGGTTATCAACACACTAGCTCTGCAGCCCACATCAATTTTACAGCCACAGAGGAATGCTTCTGAGAACAGCTATCACCTGCAAAACTTTTTACCTCAAAGTAAAACTCATCCTAGAATAGAACATGTCACATTACATTTCTGTCACATTCCTTTTGTAAAAGGTATCATTCACATATGTGCAGGAATATAACATTTTCCCCCCTTGCAGTATACCAACCTTTTCCTCCACAGGATTAAGATTCTTTCCTTAACAGCTGGAAAAACGTATCTACCCTTATAGCTCAAGAATTGTTTGACTGACCAGTGCTCGATCAACTGCTCATATGCCTTAGATATTCACTCACATTCTTAAGAATGCTGATTACTTACAAACACTAAATGGCTACCCATGCTGAAGCCATCTGTAAGAAACGAATTGTTAAGCATCTTTCCAACCAAAACAGTAAGCAGGGGAAGCATTCTAAGCAAAAAAGTGAAACAGTTTCCGGTGTTCCACTTCTAAGGAATTATCTTCACTACAAAATACTAAAACAAAAAACAACCAGCCTCACCGATAAAAGTTAAAAGCAACCAATTCTAAAATTGTGGTCTATGTTCTCTTCTGCTATTATAAGAAAATAAATATATGAAAAAGTGGCTTGATAGTAATCCATTTTACTTCATTTTCAATATTAATTTAATTACATGACACGACAGATCATTAAACGTAAACAGGTTCATCATAGTAATACAAGCATCATGAGTATTTTAAAAAAATTCAATTTACTGTCACCTTTGTTTTATTTCTTTACTATAAGTGAAAGCTATTTGGAATGCATTAAATAGGATAAGAACCTCTACCAAAATTCATCTACTCTTCGCTATAAAAACTAAGTTGTTATCATATGCATCTGATACAGTAATTTCCTTTTAAAATTATGTGGAAAGTCAAGCGTGACCTATTTTCAAATGTGCAGTGCAAGCAATACCAACTGTTCTACAATCATAATTTGCAGGTTCCCCCCAAAAAACACAAAACTAGGGCACATAAACAAGTATCGTGCACTTCAAGGACTCTGGACATCAATAAAATGGATTTACTTCCACGAAACTGCTCACAGTGGAGAGGGTAGGAGGGAGAAGGATATTGCTTCTTGCTTTCATGAATTCTTTTGAGTACAGCCACAGTAGAACTTTCTTTTGGACACAATTCTCAAGGCAGCTCCTATGTAGGAAAATCCCATGTAAAACTAAGGTAAAGCAGAGTGATTCTGAGCTTCTAGTAACACAGATGAAAATGTACTTTTGGTTAACATTAAACATGTGATTATTTCCAATCATTAATTCTTATTCCTGAATTTAGTAATAATTTTTAGATTATCGTAGGTATGGAGTGATATCAACACCAGGAGATTATACCAATGAAGTTTTGAAAATTGTCTTGTATGATAGTAGATTCAGAGCTTTTAAAGTGTCGTATACAATGGGTACATTGAAATACAGGAGCTGAGTCCCAAAGAACTACTTTTATAATATGAGTCTTACAGGGAAATGCTGCTAGTTATTAACAGAAAGTAGTCCTATAGAAAAGTACAGTATATTACACTGAATTTATCTGCCTTACTGCAGAGACAGTCTCTTTTCTGCTGTCAAGATGCTTTTGCTATATGTAAATATTTAATGTTATTACCATAATTCACTCAGTGTTCATATTGTCTGTTCAAGCATCTATTACTGTCTGCTAGATACACTTGAGGATAACATTTATTCATGTCTGCTACTCAGTCACATGCAGGCCCTACTTCTCAAAGATTCTTCAAAGTTCAATAATTTATTAAACACTGTACACAACGGTCTGTATTGTTTGCAAAAATGTCTAACTGTAGAGTATGCAAAACTAGGATTTTACTTGTGCAAGTGTACGCATCGAACGTGGAGCAAGCTATAGCAGTTTATGTAATACCAAGATTGTACTTCTACTCAGGGTTCTGTGATCAATTTAAATTACAGAAAGAAATTTAGTTACCAGAACTCCCAGGTAAGAAATACAGATTTTAATAGGAGTATACTGAACACATTTCACTTAACATAATTCTCTGAAAATAAATCAAAACAGACATCAGCAGACAGTTTTATCCCTAGCTGTAGTTGCATGCAACACAACATTTTCGTGTTTACCTAAATTCATAGTACTGTCTGTAATAGATACATCACGTGTGTCATACAAGATTTTATCATCAACATTATCACTTGATACACCTTCCAATAAAATACCTTAGAATTCAGATTTCCAAAACATCCATGTCCTGTTAAGGCAGACAAGACAAATTGCCAGAGCCCTCAAAAGGTTTGCCTATTACTAAACAGGGTTTCATTTATTAAAAAACCTAGGATTAAACAGGTGTCTTCAAATCAATCTCTGTTAGTATGTAACAGAGAAATCTGGGTATGAAATACATAAAATGAGGCATGGTATTTCATAATCTATATAGCCTGAATTACACCTGCATACAACACATCAAATGAGGACAATACAGGTGTTTAAGGCTGGTCTGTTTGTTTAGTATTTTAAGACTTAAGCAGAAGCACCTAAGCAGGGAGAGCTTATAAAAATCTCACTCAACAGAACAGAAATCTTTAACAAGAAGATGCCTGAAGCATATACTGTCATAATTTTTAAGGACAATGCTGTTGAAATAGAAGAAAAATAATGAGCTATACAGCAAGCAGGACAGTCTCTCTAATGGACTGAAACAAGTTTTTGTTTCAAATCTCAGTTTTAGTTTAGACCAAAAGGCGATTAATTTTTTTTCCTTAAGAAAACAGTAAGCATCACAAACAGATCACCCTAGAAAGTGCAAGACAGCACAATTATTCCTTCTATCCCAGTGGAACATCACCCTTTATGAACGTATGACTAAGATCCAGCTATTCATCAATGAGGTTAGAAGGAAATGAAAACGTTGAATTCAAAAGATCTGCCTTTCAGTTAACATCCTTAATGTAAATTAGGGTTAAATGTGAATAAAATTAATATTTAAACACTTGAAAAACTTCAATTCCTTTCTTCTCTTTAAACACTAAAACTTAATTATAAAATAATGTAAAACAAGTGTAAATTTAAAAGAATCATTTTGAGGATTTGCATTCATAGTTCAAGACCTATTGACACTGAAGAAAAGAAGGGGAATCCCAACATTATGTTGCTTTAAAGTAACGTGTGATTCTATTCCTTGCCAACAGACAGCAGGAGCCCAAAGTCACAGGGGAGTGCTGCAGTAGGGAAGAAGGGAGACAGCAGCATAGAATGGCATTGCAGGAGGACAGCATGGCAAGGCTGACCTAGGTTCAAAAGGCAGTCAAGTATGACTGCAGGAGTAGGGAGCGTTGGGGAGAAGGAACCCAATGTTCAAACTCCTAGAACAGGCTCTCAATATATTGCTTCACATAACACCATGAAATAAAAAGTTCATGTCATATAGGGGCACAATCCAATATTTAATTATGATGCAGCATGATACACAGAAAATAGTGCAAAATCAGGGAAAAAAAAGCACCTGATATCAGCACAATACCTCTCCGAAGTTTTGCAGCTCTTGTGTAATCTAAACTGCTGCCTTCTCAAACTTTCATTACAAAATCCCACACAAAGTGAATCCTATATGCCTTATGGTTTTGCACAGTGGCTACTGTTACGCAGTCTACATGTACCATCAGTTACCATGCTGTCATATGGAAAAGCTTAACAATTATTCTCTATTCTAACACAGAACTTTTTACATGGTAAAAAACCCAACATATAAAAATCTCAGATTTTGATAATTTGTATCTCTGTGAAAGGCAATTTGGCAGTAAATAACTGAAGGGGCTCACTCCACCACTCTTCTCTATGCAAACTTTGAACTAATCCCAGGCTAGAAGTTGTTTCCAACAAACAGTAACGAAATTGAGAATCTCTGAATTGTTTCCCATTCCATTCTAGAACATAACTGAAGCAATTTGTCACTTGCAAAAAACGTTGACGTGGTTTAACACCAGCCAGCAACTCAGTACCACACAGCCGCTCTGTCACTCTCCCCCCACAGAGGGATGAGGAGGAGATTCAGAAAAAAGGTAAAACTCACGGGTTGAGATAAGAACAATTTAATAATTAAAAGAAAATATAATGACAACAACAATAATGATAATAACAAATGTAATGAGAAGGGGGGAGAGACTGAGAGAAAGGAATAAAATCCAAAAGGCGAAAAAACCCAAGTGATGCACAACACAACTGCTCACCCCCCGCTGACCGATGCTCAGTCAGCCCCCAAGCAGCGATCAGCAGGCTCTGGCCACCTCTCCCTAATTTATACACTGAGCATGATGCTGTGTCATACGGAATAGCCCTTGGGCCAATTTGGGTCAGCTGTCCTGGCTGTGTCCCCTCCCAGTTTCTTGTGCCCCTACAGCCTTCTTGCTGGCAGAACCTGAGAAATAAGAAGCCCTTGACTTAGTATAAACATTACCTAGCAACAACCTAAACCATCAGTGTGTTATCAACATTGTGTTCATACTAAATCCAAAACACAGCATCCTACCAGCTACTGAGAAGAAAATTAACTCTTTCCAGCTGAAACCAGGACAAAGGTACACAAATGAACGGCAACAGTGAGCTTTCAAGGTCAGCAGCTGTCACACAGGGTATGCATTGGAATGCTGAAAATTCAAAGCCAAGAACTTCTTTCAAATCAGCTTTTGACTAGTCAGAGTTGAAATCTTTACCTTCCTCTCTTACACCATAAAACTTCCTCTTGCACCTGTGCTACACTTCTTTTGAATAGAATTCTCTTAAAGTTATAACCTACTACAAAAAAATCTGGCTCTATGAGGAGGCAGCACGTTCTGCGAGAAAGTTACATAAGTAACATGGCGAATTCTAACGTTAACATCATTCAACAAATAAATCCAGCAGCACTGTCTATCACTAAAGCATACCACTCTCAAAAGGTCGGTTTTACTAACGTGAACATGCCACTAACAGACACCACTGCGCAATCTCACAAACTGTATTTGAACATAATGCAACTTTTCCTTCCAAAGGGAAAACTCAAAACCAGTTGAGTGTTATGGTTAACCTTTCCAAACACAGACAAGCTCAGTTGCTGTACAGCATATTTCTCCCTGGAACAAGCACAAATGGTTATTTCATTCCTGCCCTGCTCAAGTCAAAGAGATAGATATACAAAGACATATAAAGTTGTTTTTAGCAAACAGCATCAAAATAAGAAAGAAGAAATTTATTATCTGCAAAATATTTATTTCAGCACAAAGAACCCAACACTCCACCAAAACTATAAAGATTTACTACACTTGACCATCACAACGCTGGTATTTTGTTAAATCATTTTTGCTAGTCATTTAACTCCTGCTAACTGAACTTTACTAATGCCTAGTAAAAGAAAGTGGTCTTATGTCCTGTCAGATAATAGGTTTTCTTGCCCCTTTCTGCAATCACTTTGTTTACATGGACTTTGTTGACTGTACTCTACCACGCAACATTTTAAAATGTGAATCCCAATCAGGGCTACCCTCATTAAAAATATGACCTTTCACCTTCTGTGAAGGACTGCTAACATAAATTACATTTTGTTGTAGCCCAAAGGTGATAGAGATGAGAGTAGGATAAACAAGGTATAATACAAAAGCCAGTTGGGTCAGCCTTTCATTACAGCCCTTTCAAAAGCTATTAATCTCGCTTGTAGTCAGTAGGCTGAAAATAATTACTTCTTCTAACCTATGTTGTACTCAAAAGTAGCAATAAGGACAGGTCATGCAAGACGCAAATAATTCTTGGTCCTCATAAAACCACTTCAAATGGTATTAGGTGAACATCATGGCATGTTACTTCAAATCTCACTGACAGGAGGAATCTCAACAATATCAACTGTATGTTAAGCTACATCGTATCATTTGGCCATAACATACCACAAAGAATGGATAAGAATTAATCATGGTAAATTCAAAGCCACTATAAAATAGTTCTTTAGCTTTTAAAATGCTAATAGAAAATTCTATTCATCAAATTCAGCTTAATTTATCTTTTAAATCAGGGCCCACATTTAAAACTACAAGAAAAGAACCTTACTTTTCTTCAGTCTACTTAGTGTGTCTTTGTTGCCTTCTGACTTACAAGAATTAACACTGACCTTTATCACATTAAAAGGAAAAAAGATTCTCATGTTGGTAGGGAACATAAGGATCCTGGGAATCACACAGTACTAGACAGCAGCTCAGTAAAAAAATGAAACATGATAACTCAATGACAGTTCTAAACACTGTCTGGAGAATAGACAGTTACTTCAAAACTACACATTAAGAAAAGCTTGCTGACAGTGACCAGGCTACTAACAAATCTGTGATGAACTGGATACACAGGAAGTAGTATTTCCCCAAATAAAATTTGCTTAAAAAAATACTTTACTGAGCATAAGTCATGTGCAGATGGTTCTAGAATAAAGTGAATTTAAACAGTACCTGAGAGTTCCGCCAACTAACAGCAACCTAGTCCTCCTTCATCTGGACTAAAGAGCTACATGACAACAAGGGAGGTGTACGGGAAGAACCACAGAAATTTTGGGGTGTGCAATGTGAACAAAAATTCAATGCCACATTTAATCACATGAGAATTTTACACATAACTGGGAGCGACCACATGCATAGTATGTAGAACAACAGAAGGGCTATTAGGGCCTCTAAGAGCTACTGTAAGATGAAGAATACTGAGGGACACCAACTGAAACTTCAGTGCTTCTTGTTTTTTTCATCTACTGGTCAACTAGTAAGCCAATTACTTAAAAGTTATAGCCAATTCTTATCAAAGCCCATTACAAATCTTCTACTGAAACCTCTGAAAAGACAACTAAACATTTCATGCATTGGTAACAGATGGCTAGAGAGAGAGAAAAAAAAAAAAACCAACAAAACCACCTCCCAAAACAAAAAACACTTTCCATTGTATTTTTTAAGTGATAGCTTAGACTTCCTAAAGCTTTTTTTGTATTATATTTTATATATTTATTATATTTATATATTTATAGCACTTTAGTATTATAAAGTGCTAACCAGTAGAATATGCTGTTAGAACAGACCTGTAGCCAGAAGAACCTTTTATTCTATTTCCAGTGCTAATTTCCTAATTTTGCTTTGAACCCTACCAAATCAGTTCTCCTAAGGCTTATTTCTCCAGTCCTCTATCTTCCTCCTAGATTGTTTCAAGACTCAAAAAACATCAAGACACTCTCACATTAATAATTTCAATCAAATATTCATTTTGTCCCTAAACTAGCATATAAACAAAAACAGTCTGTTGTAAAACAATGACATCTGCAGATGTAAGTAGAAGTGATAACATCTGGTTAAATTTGGATCCAAGCATAGAGTACAACGCCAGCAACTTCAGCACAGCTACATCATGCCACATCATATCTACCTTTAATGATCAAGAAAATCAAGATCAGAAAAATTAGGTTCAGTGCCTAGCTATACAACTATCAAACAGCTCGGGAATCTGCCCAAGGACAAAGGTAGACATGCCAAAACCAAAACAACAAAAAGGGCAGATACCAAATACCAACTAATGTTCAAGAACACAAAAGTGATTCTGAAAGAGGTTAATGTAACTAGCCTCACTCAAGCAGTGTCAAAGGACCCAGAGAAAGGTCCAAAGCTTTGGAAATCTCTCTCTTTCCCCTTCCAAATAAAAGTAGGCATTCCTGTATTTCAGAGAATGAGGCACAAACCCAGGTACAAACCAGTCCTTATGAAATACAATGACAGATTGTAGTAGTAGGCAACAATGATTTTGTCTACCTGCATCTTTCTTTTGGTACTTCATGGCCAATTACGGTAAAAGTTGCTCAACAGGATGCATACATAAGAAAATTTCTGTCACAGAGCAGATGCAAATTTAATTACTTTAACTTAAACCTTCCATCTTGTCTAGAGGTCCTTCAAAAATGCAACTGTAAACAAGTACTACATTGCAATCAGGTGTCAAAGGCTTATTTGATCTCTTACAAAATATGTCACAAATCACTGGCAGAAAGTGGGTCGAGAGGTAGAACAAAGGAAAAAACTGTCAATGGACTAGGTAGCTCATGTGAGCGTGCCTATTAGTGCACTGGATCTTTCTGCTCCTGTCTAATGCTGTCCATATAAAACCTTCTTAGTTTGACAGTGTTCTGTTATCCTGCATTTGATGTAATTTTTCTGTAGTAAGCAAAAAAAAAAAAAAAAAAAATCGGTGAAAAGAAAGGATAGAGTAACCAAAGGAAACATTGAAGGTGCCAAAATTATTCTGCTAAAATACCAGTTTTGCGTTAATCTTCGTTTGTTACATAACTTCTAAAAAGCTGTACATTTCTGAGGAAAAAAAATCACATAAAAGCTGGAAGTAAATTCACTTTACTTTGCAATAGAATTCTAGATGGCCCCAAACAAATAACAGGTAACACTCTTTTAAGAAAATTATAATATTGTACAACTGGCTGGAAGCAAAGCATGTGTACGTGGGGCATACAGTTTACCTTTCACTGAAACATCAGGTACTTTTAGGGACTAGAGGTAAAATAGCAGACAGCTCTCTGCAGTCCTTTGGAGGTCCTAAAATTCTAGTAGATCACTGCTTTTTATGAATCCCTGCACTACACTGTAGCTCAGAATAGACAGTTTAAATGACCATGTATTAGTCATCTTAAAAAATTTGTGAATACACAACTACGAAGACACACCTCTTACAACAGGAAGACTGGGTATTTTATTTAGCAGAAGAATCCCCTAGATGTACATAGGTGTACCGAGAGTTTCATGTACACACTCAGTTAAACCATTCACCACATACTTAAAAAATATAATTTTAAAATTCATTAAAAATTCAAGACCGAGTATGCCAAACATATCCCGGAGTTCTTTTGAGATCTGTGGTGTTAAACAACAGATGAATTGTGCAACTTCAGCAACAAAGATTAACTGGTCTGCATAGCACAGCTTGTCTGTTATAAAGTACACACTGGGGGGCGGGGGGAACTAGTGCAAAATGCATGTGCTGCGGGAACTGTGACAGTTGGAGGCAAGGTAATAGCTGTTGGTACGGCTTTTATAAGATAACCCAGAACCACTAGGCAAAGTCAGACTAGCTTTAGGGCACACAGGCCCTTCTTCAGCCTTGTCTAACTTCTATAACCTTACAAGTTGGTCTAACACATATTACACCTCTACTTACCAAACTTGTCTTAGCACAAGAAAGAAAGTATGAGAACTGCTATTCTTGCTCACTTAAATACACTGTCAGAAGTTTGAACACTTTTGCTGACTCGAACAGCATAACTTCTACATAACATTAACTGGAGATTTTATAAGTGCCTATCTATTCTGAAAAAATAACTGAAAAAAACCTTAGTTGTGGCTATTAATTATGGTTCCTCTATGTACTGAATGAATATTCCAATGCATTTTCATCAAATCAAAGCATATCCTTGCTACCTGTGATTCACTGACATTTTCAAAAACAGTATCTTGAAGAGTCAACTTAGAAAAGCCCTACTTAACCAGACAAAACAGGCTAAGGAATTTTTCTTTCATACAGTCAGAATTACCCAAAACTAGAAAAGAAAAATTTAAAATAAGATTATTTTTTCTTTTAGGCTTACAAACCCAAGCCTTCCTATCTTGATCTAAGCCGAAAGAGCAGAGAGAGAACAAGAAGAGCTAGGAAGCTGACTGCCTAAAAGTCATTTCCACTTAGCCAAAATTTGATTAATGCCCACCTTCTGATGCGAGAGATTAATGAGAAGTGAAAGTAACTTGTGCTTCCGTAACACGCACATACTTTTTACTGTTGGAAAACCAAAGGTGATTCAAAGGCTGGAGGCAAATGGACAAATCCTGTATGTAAACAGGAGGAGTCCCAAAGCTTCTTGTTTACCATCTTCCTCTAGTAATAGTGGCAACCAGACAATCCAAGCATAAAACAGAATTTTACTAATCAGATATATTTTCCTATGGAAATTGTCAATTGCTGCTTTAGAGGGGCAGACCAGTCTCTCTCATCTTGAAGTACACAGTCCTAACACCATAAATTAACGGGGGGCAGCAAACAAAGTTAACACAATACCTGCAAAATAGAATCAGCACTGCTGTGCAAGCTCCTCAAATCTGTATGTGTATGAAGTGAAAAATTAGACAAAAGTATGAAACCATCAGAATTCCTAAATTGAGGAGGGACACTACATCAGGCAAGGCCTTACTTTGCTTCCTATACAGGCTGCTATTTTTCCTATTTAAACAGAGCTGTATATCATATTTACCAAACTGGTAAATTTAGTTAAGCTACATTTAATAGGAGATACACACATCATGTGCACCTTTTTGCTACTTGGCAGTGAAACCAAATTGCTAAAGTTTTCCCACCTAGTTCCCTTTATTAGCAGAATAAACCCCTTTAAGAAAGAACTTGAACAGTTGATACTCACTTCTGTCTTTCGAAAGGTAATCTTCCTCTTGGTCCAAAACCCCCCCCCAAAACAGTGTTAAACCTAAATTATTTTATTCATATATTAAATAACAGAATAGCTGCAATCACTTTGCCTAGAACTGACTTTTTTTAAATCCACTAGATGACTTTACACTGCCTTTACCAACAAAACGCACTAGATCTATTTATCTCATTCCAATAAAATTTAAATAGTGCAACACATTATTCATCTATCCATATTATAAACTGTTGTGTACATTAAATGGATAATATTATTAAACACTAATGTCTCTGTAGGCTATTCATAAAATGAATGGTGGACAAAGTAATTCCATCTATTACACATGGAGCTCAATAACAGCTGTAAATGAGAAAATCGCAATAGACATACTGAGTAATAATCAGAACTAAAACGACAACTGTAACAATATATCCATTGTGTAAATGTTCTGATTATAGAAACACAGACTAATCTGTAATTTTTCATCACTGATAAACATTGGTAACCAGCCAGAATTCAGATTATACTTTATCCAGTTACTGTCTAAAACACAGCTGCTAAACCTACTTGATTTATTAATTTAATGAGATAGACATAATAAATATGTTGTTTACCATGATACAGAAAAGTGTGCAGCATGACACCAAATCATTTTACCTGCTTAAAAACTACAGTTAGCAAAATGTACTATACCTTTCCATATATGTAGCTACAAATGTGACATACACAGTTTTGCCAGCATAATGTCACAAAGCTATACTGGCTTGTCAGTAGAAGTTCTCCAAGGCTTCTTGTTAACATTTACAGGCACCATGTGATCCCAGTTTAGAGCCTACAAGAGCAACTGCTCATGTCATAAAAGAGATTGAGGTAATTTTCTAGTTTGAGAGCTTTGGTGGTCTTAGTTAAAAATCTTTTAATTACCTCCAATATCTTAACATTTTTACTACTGTACATGTAATAATGCCTAGAAAGTATCTGTAGAAGCACAAAAACCTATATGGCAGGCTACAAACACAACTGAGTAACACTATAAGGTTAGCCAAGAAAAGTCTGGCTCGTTTCTAAGAATGACAATAAAAGTGCTGATACTTGGGACGTGAGGCACTAAGTCATCCGATACAAAATTGCTGCAGTCTAAACACCAGGCATGATTTTCCGTAAACAGTGCTCATTTATTAACAGGAAAAGACTCAACGTGGCAAACACCAGGGATTATTATACAAAGGCTCCTTAGGAAAATGCCATCTATCTCACATTTTCTGTCTCTCTACCAAGAGTCATACAAACTTGCCAGCTAGAGATGAAAGAGGTTGAGGTGTGGTCCAGCTTCAGGATACTGACCAGATGGGGAAGATACTGCAGCTGGCATAAAGCCCAAGGAGAAAGAGATCTGTGGGGAGTTAGGGAGAGGCAAACATATTTGACAGCAAGACAAGAGCTCTCTCCCAGAAATCATCCATAGGGATACTTCATTCCCCTTTGCTTATATTGTCACTGCATATGCACAGGTTGATTGAATATATTATGCATGGGAATTAATCATGCCACTGGCACTGTCAAGAAGTCACTAGGCTGTTATTATGCATACAAAGTTCTACCATTTTGCACATGCAGATGAAATCTGGAATTCTCAAAGAAGGAATTCCAAAACTAAATCAGAAAGGAGAGAAGATTAGGCCCAGGGTCACAAGAGCAGAGAAGATTTCACACGCAAAGGAGATTTTCTGAAAATAAGAGGTCCTGAACATTCTCTCCTCTGACAAAGAATTCAGACCTTTTCAGCCGGGTACCTCTCTAAAGGACTCAACGCCATGTCTCAGCAGGTACTTATGCATGAGCAGGCCATGTGTTCTCCCCAACCTTTTTTTTTTTTTTTTTTTTTTTTTCCTGAAGATGCACTTTTTGGGAGTACCATGTTAGCTCTGTGATGCCGACTCCAGATGAGAAGAGGTCTGGTTTTATAGCTTCAGCTGGCCTATGTTTATGACTATTAGTTTTCCCTGTCTTGTTTTAGGGTGTGGGGAGATAGGGGAGACATTCTCTGAAGCAAATACCTTTCTCTGTCCAGGACATACTGAGTGTTTGTCTCTCTTCCTCCCCTCGCCCTGCCTGTAGCAGGAAGGCAAGGGGAAGCAGGTTTTTGATTTTTTCTCTCTCTCTTCTATTGGCCTTTGCTATGAAGAATTTGATTATCTGCTGTTTGGGGGGGGGGGGTTGTAACTTGCATGTAGTTTATGTTGTTAATTTTAAGAGCAGAAACTGTACTTTTGGTTTATTACACTTACACAATGCTGCATTTTGACCTCTTAACTGCTCGGCTTCCTGAGAGTTGGGGTAACGTGGCATGAAGAAAAACCGGGGAGCAGAGTGGGGTTGGAGAAGGGGGGAAACATCTTTCTCCTTGTCCCTCTGTGGCAGGTGCCCCCCCCTCCTCCGCTTCCGCAAGGATTCTGCAGATGATGGCCATGGGGGCTCCTGTGCCCTTTGGCCAGCAGCCCAGGGCGTGGAGAGGGGGAGAAGGGATCAGCAGGGGGCCAAGTCTTCACCACGGCCTTAACCCAGGGGAGGGAGGGGGAAGAAGGATTGCCTGACCCGCTGGCTGCGCCGCTGGGGAGCAGCGGCACCGAGGACACCAGCTCTAACGCCACACGCTGCCAGCGACGTCCTTCTCCGGCTAACCTTGAGAGCCTGCCAGGCGAGAGCCTGAATGAATCTCTCTCCAGGGACAACTCCCTGCCTTCCTCCTCCTCCTCGTCCCACGTGTAATTTATTTTCCAGTGGGGAAGGAACTGGTTTGGGGTGTGCGTTCAGCTTCCATGGGCTGTCCCGGGGGTGTGGGGCAGGGGCTGACGGCGTGGTGGGGGCTGTGCCCTGCAGCCCCCCGGCTCTCCATCCATCCATCCGTGGGTTTACTTGCAGACTTGACCTCCTGCGGCCCCTGTCCGTGCCCCCCTGCCCAGCAGCGGGGGTTGCGGTGTGTACCCCCATCCTTCAGGGGCTGTGTGTGCTGGGGGGGGGGCTGCCCACTGCCCTCCCAGCACCCCCCGGCCACAAATCGGTGGGCTCCCACGCCCTTCCTCCGGGGTTTTGGGGTGGGTTTTGCCGCGTCTGATCTTTTCATGTAAAAAAATGAAATAAAATTAATGTAATGAAACGTAGATGTGCTCAGAATAAAATCCCCCCGCGGGCGGTGGGCGGGGGCCTGGGCTGGGGTAATGGGCGGGGCTCGGGCGGTGGGCGGGGACTGAGCCGGGCCGTAGGTGATGATTGGGCGGTAGGCGGGGCCTGAGTCGGGGGTAGGCGGGGCTTGGGCCGTAGGTGGGGCCCTGAGCGGCGGGCGGGGCCTGAGCCAGGCTGTGGGCGGTGATTGGGCGGTGCTTAATTAGTGGGCGGGGCCG
>JAVJGI010000036.1:5163029-5181484 GCA_035590275.1 Ibycter americanus
CACGCCATGTAGTCCACCCCACCTTTTTTTTCTTTTTTTTTTTATTATAAATTCTAGCTACGTTAACATTATATGCTTAAAAAAAACAAACCTTCCTTTTTATTTCCTCAGAGTCACTTACTCATTTTGCTCACTACTTTTCATAAAACAGGAAGTAGCAGATGCCCAAATAAAAAAATTACTTGTTCTTAGAAAAAATTGATGCACTTATATTGCCAAACAGCCTCATGTGAATTAATCTAAATATAAAAAATAACATAAGCACAACCTTCTCTTTCAAAAATTCAGCTCCAATATCACTGAAGGTGAGGGAAACAAGGAGAGGAGCAAAAGCATCCTCCTCCTGATCAGGCTGCTGGGTTTGCAAAAGCCTTGCTCCTCCTACTCTGTTTGGCACAGCAGTCATACTAACATGGCTGGAGAGAGTAGGTTATGACAAGAGTTGGATAGTCTTAACCCTTTACGTGTCCTTACAGCAATAGCTTCTTTTCAGAAAATGACAGTAAATCTTTTAAACAGCAAAATGCACATGTATATTCATTTATATATAGTTTACATAACATTCACTGATTACATTCTGGTCAAATAAATGCTGGGATATTACATTAGTATCCACTAAGTGTCTGGCTTTTTAATTCATGTCTTATTGATTCTCCATCACTCAATTTTGTGTCACTTTTCTGCTTATTTAATCTTCGCAAAAAAATTATCACATTGCCTTAATATTTTACCATCTTCCAGCAAGTCCCTATTTGCTGAGTTCTTATTTTGTTCCTTCATCACTCATTGCCTGCCTCCACTACTGATTTAATTATCTTATTTATTTTTCTTAAGACTGGATTATCTCCAGTTCTTGACTTAAAATTCCTTGGAATAAAAGTATTTAAAAGAAAAAATTAAAAACCTCAGTGATTATGAAACAAACAAAACAGATGGTCAGTAAGTGGGCTTGTTAATGCAAATTTCTGAACACTTTCTCAAAACTCATGTAAAATGAGGGCCAGTCAAGCATGAGCCAATGTAATATTGAATTCCATGTACACACAGAAATTGAAAGAGGAAAGTTCTGTAAAGCAACAAGCTTTTACTTTATATCTAGCTACCATCTTTCTAGGTTATCATCAGAAACATTCTACTACACTTGACAAATCCAAACTCTTGGGATTTAACTGTTCTTTCACTTTTTTAATCCATATATCAGTTTATAACCATACCTAAAGATATAAGGTTAAACTGGTATTTCCACAGATATTGCTATACTTTGAATAGTTTAAAATAAACTCAATTTAATTCATCAGCTCGTCACACTCAAAATTCTTTCAAGTGGAAGTCAACTTTATAGCACTTGATACCATGGCAGAGCACCAACTTTAAGGCTACTGCAGACTTCTGAGGCAAAATTGGTCCAGCATAAGTACCATTTCAACAAGATGAAAAGAATTGTCTGCTTAAAGTCCTTTCTCAGGACGGCCTGACAGCTATCTCTTCTTTTTCCAGGTTTAAAAAAAAAAATATATTTCTAACCAATTAGGGAAAATGAAAGCTAAATTGTTTAGGCTTCTGAGGAAGAATATAATGCCAGAACATTCAGGATCTAACAAAACACACTTCATTGACCTGATTTAAATGTGTTAACAATTATTTTCTAGTTTCATCTTACTCTACTGTAATTCAACCCAATACAAACAGATTTCTACCATCTTTATGAATACTTGGAGCTTCAGGATACAAATTGTTTCAGGCATTTCATTTGCAAATGGCAGAAACTAGGCCAAATTTTATGCTTTTTACACGTTAAGAGGCTTCCATGCCTTTTAAAGAAACTTTTTCACTTTCTCTTATTGATATCATAGTTTTACTTCGATCAGAAACAACAAAAAAATGCACATTTTGGCCATAGACTTTAGTGTTAAAAACAAAAAAAAGTTATCAGTTTGGCAACAGGAAGTCAATTTCCTATACCCTGGAGTTTCATTCCTGTAAAAAAACAAAAAAAAAAAAAAAAAGGTTTTGTGGTTTTTTTTATTGAATACTAGTCAACAGGCACCAAATTAGCCCATCGAAGTGGCCAGATTTTAAATTAATCATTTATTTTTTCAATTTCCAAAAGTTACATTATATAAAGGTTGCTTTACACATTTTCATTGCTTCAACAAACTACTGATTCATTCCCAGGCTTTTTTGACTGATAAGGAATAAATAATAAAAGTGACTGCTTTAGGCATAAGGCCCGTAAAGCTCCCAGTAAAGCACTGGTAAAAGATACTGTACTTATCTTCTAAGAGGATGCTGTAAACAAATCTAATTTATGGGCCTGTTTCATCATATCTCAGAAAGAAATTTTTTAGCTTTCAAACCAAAGACAAAATTGTTAAGAAAGTAACTCTCACAAGAAGCACCTTCTGCATTCCATTACCATCTTGCAAAGCATGAGTGAATGAAGAAATACCCCCTATTCTTAAATATTGATAAAGAGCACAACAGAAATCTTTCCTTCATCATTAAGTCCAGTTCTGATTAGCATGAAGAGCTCCTTCATTTAATTTACAGAATGCCACAGAAATGTTACTAACAGCTTAAAGTACATTTAACAGTTTGAGACGTTCCAGCTCTACAGTTGTAATCAACTCCCAAAGTTATTTATATATTTCATCACTCAGTTATAGTAAATGACTAACCATAGTGACTGCTAAATTAATTGCTACATAACTGTAAATGCTTTGGAGTACTACAAAGACACCAGTTATTTCCAGAATATAAGAAATATTGTTATTTGTATTACCTAAGTGCATGATTAAACTAAGTCGCACAATGCACAAGTACACCAGAATTTCAAGACATAGAACCATTTAGGCTGAAAAATATCTTTAAGATCAGAGTCCAACCATTAACCCAACACTGCCAAGTCCATCACTAAACCACATCCCTAAGTGCCACATCTACAGTCTTTTAAATACCTCCAGGGATGGTGACTCCACCACCTCCCCGGGCAGCCTGTACTGATGCCTGACCACCCTTTCGGTGAAGAAAATTTCCCTTGTACCCAATCTAAACCTGCCCTGGCACAGCTCGAGGCTGTTTCCTTTTGTCCTATTGCTTGTTACTTGGCAGAAGAGACCAACCCCACCTGCCTACGACCTCCTTTCAGGTAGTTGTAGAGAGCAATAAGGTCTCCCCTGAGCCTCCTCTTCTCCAGCCAAAACCGCCCTGTGACTCAAGAGATGTCAGCTTTTTGTATACCGAAAGGCCACAGAAAGTAGAAAGCAGGGTTAAATGCACAATTTGAACCTTGAGTGTCTGAAGCGGTCCAAAGGAATCTCTTGATACGTATCACATATCCTGTGACACCAAGGGCTTACACAATAAAGAATCTCTGCATTTCTTCACAACCTTGTTTAGTAGCATAAACCAGTTCCTTCTTTCTACCCCTGAGTATATTTTATCAGTAGCTAGAAATGTCAAATACTTCTATGGTAAACAGAAATATCCTGGCCTTTTTTATTTTTCTACACACCAATACTGAGGAAGGTGACAATATAATCTGCCCCAGGCAACTCTATCACCACCCACAGCAGACAGGTCATTTTCCTTTTTATCAAAGAGGAGAGTAGGTCATCACATTTTAGTACATGTTGACACCACTGCTAGTAAAAAGAGATAAGAATTCAGTGCCCTTAAGGTGCCTTAACCTCTATTTTACCTAATACAGATATTTCACAGCTATTGCATTAAAGCCAGAAGAGAGACAGATTTGTACCCTGAAAGAATGCACTACAAAGGTCTCAACCTTCGTGACAAGCTGATATTTGTACTGCAGAGAGTATAGGTGACAACAAAGCACTTCCCTTAAGGTATCTACCTCGCTTTTATTTTGGGTAATAGGATTTAATTTTTCCTATAACACCATGGAGAATCATGGATGTTTAACCTCTCAAGTACAGGTATGCAGCTTTTGAACACTTTTGGAAGCTGAAATGAAAAGCACACGTACACCTGCCATTCTGAAAACAACTTCAGAAGTTTCTTTGCTCAATCAAAACATTTTGCTTTCAAGTCAGGATACTCAATTCAGAATACAAAACAAAATAATTAAACTTAACTGCTGTTGTCTTTATTCACTGTGTTTTCACTTTCAATCGTTTGATTCTAATGTCTAGAGAAAGTTGGAAAACCCTTTTATGGCAATGTTCCTTATATCCTTTGAGACAATAAGAAAAGAAACCACCTCCTAATTATTAATACATAACTATCTGTACATGAGAACTAACTTGTTATTGCATTTTCTGTTAATAAAATGGTTTCTCCACATGCTTTTAAAATAGCGGTAAGTTAAAAAGATCTGCAGTGGAAGAGCAAGAACATCAACACAAATTGCTTAGTTATTCCACAGACTGGACAGCATTCACAAAAGGACTTTTTCTATTTGGAAAAATATAAAGATGTGAACACATTGCCATAAACTGCACAATGATGATCAGTTTCTTCTGCACTGAAGTGTAAAATGTTATTTCAAAATGGGCAAAAGAGCAGCCTCTGGTTAGAGAAAGAACAGGTATTTCATACTTTAAGTGAAATAATAGATTTGTGCTTGAAGAGTCTAAACTTTTTTTCCCAGGAACACAACTACAAATGATATTATTAACTCCATTTATTAAACCTTGATTGTACAGTAAAACAAAGAGCAACATCTTCCTGAAAGGGAAAATAACATGCCTTTATTTTGAAAACAGTCTGGTCAATTTTTCTATTTGTTTTGGTTACACTTTCTTAAACCATGGAGAGGCCAAGAAAGTAGTTCTGAATTCAGAGACCATATCAATAAACACAGTGGCTCATTATTTAAGAGTGCATTGCTTGTTTGTATACTTAAACACATTTAAGTGATTGCAGTTGCATATATACACCTTTAAAATTCAGTCCTCCTTCACTAAAACATACTGCACACATATGTATCACTCAAGAGGAGACAAACATAAATCAAAACTTAGTAACAGCAACTTCATGACCAAAATAAAGTGTTTAGAAGAACATGATTTTAAAATCTAATATCAGACCACTTTATTTGCCAAAGAATTTTGCACATTTACGGCACGCATATATACATATACATAGGCAAACACATGTCTCAATGCATGCATTTTATACTCCAGTTCAGACTAGTGACATATTAATGCATTAACAAAGTCTGAAATCAAAGGATTAGACTATTACTAAACAGCAACAGCATGTAAGATTAAGAGCAAGACCACCAAAGAGCAAGAGATCTCCATGACACAATCTAATTTTTTAGATTAGCGCATCTGCACTCAGGTCTCTTGCAAATGGCATTGCAAGCAGAAAAAAAAACCAACCAACAAAAACCTGGTTTGGAAAATACAGAGGGCTAAAACATCAGAAAAATAACACTCTTTTTGTTTCTAAGCAATCTAACCACTAACCACTTTCTATGATTCTATTGTTTTTTCTAAATTAGCATGAAGATGTTTTGAAACATGAAGAAAAAAATAATTTTATAGCCAGTTAGCAAGATAATGCTATTTTTATGCTTTGGATAGAAGTCATTATTAACAAGCTCTAGTGAATCTCTGTTTTTTCAAGCTGATACTTGTATTTTGTGATGTTATTTTGATATGCCATTTCAATTGCAAAGAACTGCGATATTTTGAGAGAAGAAAACAGACAGGTTTGAAATTCAATAAAATAAATTGCAGTTACAGATGGCTTTTGCCCAAGTGAATAGCGAATATTACACTAAAGCCGGATATGACTCTTCCAAGCATAAAGCAATTGAAGGTATTTGTTAATATATGATAGTTTGCATAAGTGATTTACCTACACACCAAGCTTATGTTCCTAATTAACCCAGGGGTACAATTCCCATTCGTTAAATTAAGTATGAAGTTCAGCCCCAAATGTCTTCAGCATTCATTACCAGAAGATACAAATGTGTCTGCCTGTTAAATATTTTCAATGTCAAGCATTTATTACTTAATTTCAGCCTTACTGACTCTTCTTTTTGAATTTTGATGACGTTTTATGCACCGTATTCTGTACTTGAGAGAAAAATGACCATTTTACATTGCCTTCGGCTTCTTACTTTTTCACGATATATTCTATCTTCTCTTCAACTCTTTCAAGAGAAAAAAAAAGTACCCGAAAAACAACACTTCAGTCATTTTAAGTTCACACAACTGCTTTACAAATCACACAGCCTGACCTCCTTCTATAATATTACATTACAGCAAGATCCAGAATAACATTCCAGTTTGACAGCTAACCTCAGGCACCACTGGTCTAGTATCTCGCTGCTTACACTGCTGGCTGAAAAGCTGATAGGATACGCAAGACAAGCTGAGAGTTTAACTGGCAGAGCTGTTCAAATCTAAATTGTGCTATTTGAAACTTAGACCACAGGAGACAACAGTTCACTTTTTACCATGGCAGCAGATTCAACCTCTTGGCCCTGTGAAAGTCATATGAATACATTTAGCACACACAAAAAATATCTCCCTATATTATGATCAAAGACTTATTCAACACACTTTTTTTTTTTTTTATGCACATTTGATCGTTCTGTTGACAGTCTTGGAAGTTAAGTAATATGGACTGCTGCACATAGGTTTCAAACCTTGATGGAGCCCAATGGCAGGCTACTTTTGACAGTCAAATAATGACAAGCACGTTGCAGGCCAATGCCCGTCATTCATGAACATCCTGGCCTGCTCCAACCGTTGCGCAGCAACTAAGTGGACGGTCAAAGGTTAAGTTCGAAGAAGACAGCAATGAAGGGCAACTGTCATGCACCACTGAGTACTGTGAGGCAGCAAGGAGTGGTTGTCTTCTGAAGAACATGCAAAATGTTCTCATTCTGTCCAGGCAGACACATACTTGAAGGTCCTAAATGAGACCACTGCCAATTCATGAAGAGCCAAACTGACAGCGTGCCATTCAAACTGTCTCTCTCAAATTTGACTGGTTTTTTAATATATATATATATTTCAAATCACAAATGCATGCAAAGAATAATGTTTAACAGAACTCCCAGCAGTTGTTTTAAGCAAGCCAGATTTGGCAGGGCAGGAAGGGCGAGGGGAAAGACATCTAAACTTTTTCCCTTCTCTCTCTTTTAATATTTAAGAGAAGTTTAATTATTTCACAAGAAATTCTTCGATCTTCTTGTAATGGCATTAATTTATTTCCAAAATTATGTATATTGTACCCCTTGTTCTAAATACTAGGGCTTCTTCCAGTATTAAAAAGCAGAGCCTAACACCTTATAATTAGGGCTAACACAATCACCTGTAATTTCAATTCTGCATTTGTATATTAACATTACAATAGCAGCATACATTAAAGCATGCAAATAAATACTTTGCATCAGCCTCTAAAGATCCTAAGCATTTCTGTTATAAATGGTACAATAACAGCATTTTCTATTTGTTTAAAAGCATTGTTTTGTGTGGAGTTATGGCTTGAACAGCGTGATTAACAATGAAATTGCATTATTTTGCATAAAACATATACATCTTACTTTTAACCCATTGCCGGTAGAGATGTGTATTTTTTACTTACCACTTAAATTATGTGATCATATTCACGTTTGCCTCTATTAACATATAAAAGACTCAGGAAAAATAGAAATACTTTTTTTTATTAGATAAACAGTGATGCCGCTCATCTTTCACATGAATGAATGCTTGACACTAAATTTAATCAGGCTGACAAAGGATCATATGGGTTAGCTCTTTATGCCCTTTTCATGAACAGTCCATCTCTCCTGCACTTACAGGGCCAAATACTGCCCTTTAACAAAACAGATCAACATGCAAAGTGCTTGTTTCTTTTTGCTGGGTCACTGGTATTATCCCGCTTGTGACATTACTGCTTTTCACCAATTTCTGTCATGATACCAATGCATTAAAGACCCTATACACAAACCACGCTTTGCAAACTGAAGAGAAAATGAATTGTCATTATTTATGAGGAATGCGTGTGGATCACGAAGCATAAAACCTCTTGTCTGTCATGTACATGGAGACACACACACACAGAGCACAAACTCTTTAAGCAGGAATTATATTTGTATGTTCTACTGCACAAGTCATACTGTCAATGCTTTTCAAATAATTATGTCCAACCTACCATCCTGATCACAATGAACGGCTTTCAAGAAGCCAGAAGCATAAAATCATAACTCAACTTATTTTGGACTGAAGGACAAATTTCAAGGTTTTCTACATAGGCAAGAGGGTCCAATCTGTAGCAGAAACTTTAAATCTGGGGAATGCTCATCAGCATCTTTTACACTTTAGAAGGGTGGGAGAAAGAAAAAAAAGCATGCTTTAATTGTTAAAGGACTTGCTTGGTTACACATCCATTTTCCCCAGTTGCTTCATCTCTTCCTGTCTTATAACGAGGTCCAAATCAATTCAGAAGCACTTCTGTATTAGTCCGAGATTTCCAGATCTTAAATTCCATGTGTCCTGACTTCACTCTTCTCTGTTGAAGAGCATCATGATACTGCACTTCCCAGCTCTTCCATCACGAGCTGCACAGTGCGCACATGTGAGCTATTTTAGGTAGTCAAGCCCTGTCCAACTGAACCAGACTTACTGCACACACACCACTCAGTCACAAGGAACATAAGCAGTGTATCTGATGCCTATCAGGCACTATCAATTTTCTTATTATCAGAAAGCTAAAGTTTCTCTGCACTTTAATTTCCATTTGCAGAAGAGGGGAAAATACCTCCCTACCACAGAGATGTTTTGTGAGGATAAACTCATAAAATAACATGAGAAGAGAAGATACACTAAGGAGCCACAGCTAAGTACACTGTATAACACAAATACTTCAGTAAGACATTTTTAAAACAGTTCAGGGTAAGGCTGACCAGTATCTTTTTTTATTATTACAAGAGTTTAGGCTAGAATGCCACTAAAAACTCTGTTATATATTATTCGCAAGCACCACAACTTGCAACAGTTGAGTGATTATAAGACGTTTTCTAAAGTATCAGTTCCTGGAGTCAGGAAATTTCATCCAAGTTTCAACTCTTACCTGCACCAATACTGGAGAAAAGCTCATGGAACATAACTTGAAAATATGAATACTAATATAGCAACGAAACCCACAAGAATGAAATAGCTCTATTCCCAAATATACAGAAATTCCCCATAACACATTTAAGCCAAACTGGTTAAAGAGGGACACATCTAGGAATACAAGTTTTTACTGATGAAAGTAAAAGACTTTTATTTAAGACTTTTAAAGTGAAATATAAGGCTAGGAAATCAAAACATTGGCAGTACTCGTAATCTGCTTTTATCTCATTTTTGTCTAGGTATAAATGGTGTCCATAAACACTTTCCATTGAACCAAGATTGATAATGTCCATATGACTATATCACAGAACTTCAGCAACAGAAGTTCAAGAAACAAAAGACAGCACATACGAGAAAGCTTCCAAGCTTGACAGTGCAGAAGTTTAATAGTTTCTGTTTTAAGGAACAGGAGAAGTCTATGCAAACTAACATTGGTCCCTGCAGTTTTCCTCTTGAAAGGTTCAACTACCACCATCTTCATGAAGTTCAAAAGGAAACAAAACCACCAATATGGTACACTTTTTACATTTTGCATGCCAGGGGCAAAAACCAGAGCACTGAACATCTATAAAAGGTAACTGCCTACCGACGTTGTCATCACAGTAAAAAACCCAACCCCAAACAAAACAGTTTCTCTTCCCTATTACCAAAGATGCAAGGAGTCACGCAACTGATTCAACCCATCTTACTCTAAAGGATTGACAAGGGAATGGCTAGAAAGTGGGGAATGGAACTGCCTTTTGATCTTACCTCCTATCAGGGCAGTTCCGTTATACTCAGTAAACGCAAAATCTGAACTAACAAATTTAGTAAAAATTACCTTTTGGCTTCTACCTCTATAGAAGACAGAAGTGGATTTTTTAAATTTCATAATCTGCAGTAAATAACATTTTTTTCTTCTACATTTCAGAAAAATGCCAGGCTTACAAAAACCATTTCAAACTGACCAGAGCTTTGGTATAATTTCCTGTGTTTTTACGTAATTGAAGTACTCTAAATCTATGTCATTGGAACACCCTTCCACATTTTTTCTGTGCAAATGCCTTGCAATTGTTACATTTGACAAATGCTCATTTTCTTTAAATGAGTACATTAGAAATGTCTATCAAAACTCTGACTGTAAAAAAGCTTTCCAGCCTAGAAAGATGTTCATTACCTTGTTGTTTACATGCACTGTTCACAATGAAGGCCCCAAAGAATCTTCTCCTACATAGTTTCTTTAGATAAATAATTTGTTCTGTTCTCATTCTGCGATTAGGTACACACATATGCACCACAGTGCCCTGTTCAGTATTTTGCAACCATCTGCAGTCGTTTGCCATCACATGATTTAGATACCAGACAATGAAGTATTTTCTTTGAGCACAAGAGCATCATTACCTGTTGCAATGACATCATTTCCATTAGAAGTAAATGTGGAAGAAAATCAGAAGAGAATACAGCCAAATACAAATTGTTTCCAGATCTACAAGCGGTAGTTTAACTAACTTGCATAAGCCTGTCCTTCTGTACACAATCTTCAGTCCGTCCTTTCCAAATACAGATGTGCGTTTCAAGAGGCCTACTGCTTTGAGACATCAGACAGATTTTTAAAAGCTTCTTGCCCAACTCGAGTGCACATTCAGCATCAGTCGGATCGGGCTTCTAAAGTCCTTTAAATGCTTGTGAAAATCCTACGTATTTCCATTCAAAGTTTCAAAAATAAATAAATCTATTAAATGAGTATTTGAATATGAATTTTACCAGTTAAACTGTTAGGTGTATGATTCTACAGAGCAGGAATAGCAATGTTTTCCAATCTCAAAGTTGCTTAAATTTACTGTTCACTTTTTGGAGATAAAACCTTACCTGATCTTTACTTCCATCTTTTCCCTTAAAAGCATATACAATGTAACATTCATGATCTTTCACTGGCAAGATCCAGTGTCTAAAATTTTTGCATCCAAAACAGAGGACACAGCATGCACCAGAAGTGGGGGGTTTGCTTTAAGTAAAATTTTTGCCATTATAGACTGGAGTCTCTCCGGTAAATTACAGGAAGAAGTTTCAGTAATTTTAGTATCTGTACAGAAATACGCAAACCAGACCCTTAATTTAATAATATGGGATGTTTGATTTCAATAAAATTTAAAACCTTAGAATAGAATCAGCAACATATTTTAATCAGGTACCTTTTCAAGTATTCACTGCATGAAGTACCAGTTGCCTGGGGGTTATGAAATAATACTAAAAACTTTATAATCATTCATTGATTTAGTTTTGAGTGTAGTATATCATTTGAATCCAATGGGAACATAAAGAGCTATTTGTGAGGTCAACCACAGTACAGACAGAGGCTGACATGATATCGATGGCAAGGTGGAAAGAAATTGCCAAATACAGCAGATCAATACCTCGTTTCACTGTTACACCCTTCTGGAGACATAAAATATATATCTTTACAGCTACGAAAATAATAATAATGGAAGTGGGAGATAAATGCTTCCCTCAAGGTAAACTATTTGATTAGCTGAGGGCAAAGGTGACAACAGCAGTCACACTGAAGTAACTTTACAGTCTTAAATAAAAATGGTGGGATGAGCAGCAGATAAAAGGGCAAAATGAAACTAAACAAGTTCTAGGAGATAAAGATGTAATTCTTTTAGAAAGTGGTGTAGCATGTGTACAAAGGCAAAAAAAACTGTTAAGCTAAATAAGGTAGAGCAGTTTCCTCCTATAGAAAGACTCTAGTAACTAAAAAAGAAGTGTTTTGAAATTACAGCACTATCATTTTCTATCCTGAAGACTTCAAATACACATTTTATGTCCCATACTTTAAATGCCAATAAATATTCATAACCATGTTTTGCACTTCACTAGTGAACCTAATAAAACATGGTAATACACTATAGCGCTTGTTAGTATCAACTGAAGGAAAGAGAATCATCTGATGTTTTGGATGCTCTTGGTCATTAAAAGTTAATCAAATCATTTAAGAAATGGATTAATTATTAAAAGCACAAGAACCCAATCCTGCTTCAGCTGAAGCAATGGCACTGGGACCAGAAACAAGCTTTAGATATTCACTGTTTGGCCTGTCTAGTTCTCACTAACCTGGGTCAGATGAAACTGAATCCTACCTGTTGTAAAAGGGAGAGTATAATAACCATTCATTAAATGTTTTCCAAATCTACAAATAAAAGTGAAAGTGGGCCCAGTACTGCACCTCCAGCAGGGCCATTTCACTATAGCTTCGTTTCAAAAATGCCGATTCCCATCTGAAACTTCTAAGATTATAAACTAAGCTCCGAATCAGACGAAAACAGGGTCTGACTGACCTACACCTGACACTACCTAGCTTTCTGAAATTGAATCACCTGCTAACAACTTCCAAAAAATTTCTCTTCAGAAAGATGTTCATTCAAAACCAAAAATTCAATCCACATGAAGTTTAATTTTCTACAGAGAATGGGAAGGTTTTCCACAACATACCTTCCATCAGGTTTTTGGGTAAATTTAATTTTCCTAAATGCCACATTATAGAAACACATTTTTAGACACTGTCCTACGCTGGATTTGTAAATGATAGTTTTCTTTGTCTCAGTGTTGCTGTTTGAGAACATACTCAGGTTTAGTAACAGCCTAGTTGCAAATACACAAAGACAACAGAAAACTTTAAAGTTCATCTTACATTTGGCAGCATAGCTTTCAGCTGAATAAGTTAACTCCTCCAAATCAATACATCATCACACAAGATGCTTTACTGTATGCTCTTCTAGTATGTTGTCTTGAAAATTATAGTAAAGAGGCTGTTCAACAGGGAAACTGGAATTAAGCAAGCAACACATGCTCTGTTCATACTCTTTATTAGAACGGGAAAAAAATTAGTGTTCTGAGGCAGTCAAGGAATCAAAATCCCTGCGAAAGTACTGATACTCCAGTATCTTTCAGGAAATGTGATATCTCTCTAAATGATACAAGTTGAATGAGTTAAATTATGACAAAGAAAGCAAGCAGAGGGGTAATTAGGTAAATAAAGATGTGGTTCACTTTGCCCAAGCAAAAATCTAATCAACACTACAATAACAACAATAATCCAAAAACGCATGGAACGCTACCAGAGTCTTTAAAATAAGCAACCAGTCTGCACCTTGTCTCACTTCTAGGACACTTCTTGCCCTGCGTAAGCTGGCAAGATACCAATGGCTGTCACGTGGTAGGAGCCCGTATTAATAGGTCTAATGAAAGGTCAGGGTTAATGGAACCATTTCATGCAGCCATGTCCTACGAGGTATTGTGTACCTGTAACAGCTATTATACTTGTGGCATGCAACCGAGCCAAAATTCTAGTTGGCTAGAGGCTATACAAGTAACAGACATGAGCTTACAATCTTAACATACAAGACTACGAAAAAATAGATGAGGCAGAGGCGGGGGGAGAAAAAAAAAAAGGATAAGAAAAGAAAAAGACAAAGGAGAAGCCTTCCCAAGAGTGCACATGTGTATTCAGATATGGAATATGCACAGCTCCCACACCACTGTCTCATGTAGTGGATCATTAGGATCAAAGTAAGCTGCAGACCTTTAGACCCCCGGCATTTGACTTCTCTTACATTACTCTCATACGCAACAGCCTTACAGGTCACAGTCAAGAAAACACGAATTAGTGTTTTCAGCATCCATGCTCCTCACATCCTTAGCCCTAAGATCTTAGGAGATTCTAAAATGTGAAGCATAGATCTGTTCTTATTTACAGCAAAAACAAGAGACTAAATGTAAAACAACATGTTTAATAAATCTGCAGAGCCTAAAGTACCAATATAATTCAGAGCAGCAAGATAGACACGCACTTCTTAATTAAGTGGGTGATGTTCTAGTTAAAATGAAAAGACAACCCTGGGCCATAGCTAAGATTAAGCGCATGCTCTTGCAAAGAAAGCTCCTACTGTTATCAATACAAAGGCTTTAAATCACAAAAAATAAACCATCTAATAGTCTGTATTCAATAGTAAGTAGAAAGTCAGGACACAGACTGATTTGGATTAACACATTTTCAGTTATAACAAGTAATTTTACAGAGGATTAGTATCTTGATGGTCTGATCAATACCAGGCACTGCTGCTATTACAGATGAAGAGAAAATTACCCCTCCAGTAATAAAGTGTGTATGTCTTGGTTCTCCTTCATTTGCTGAGTCCATTACTGTAATGGTTCCAGCATTAGCAGCTGAGGCAATTTAAGCAGCAGGAACGTGATGAATTTAAAAGCAAGGAACATTTGCCACTCATTCTTTCTTGTAGTTTATTCTGCATATGCAAGGCTTCTACCTGACCATTTCCAATGTACAAATTATGTGTTACGTGACTATCAACACTATTTCTTAATTATTGTCTCATTAATAATGGGAAGGGCCAATAATGTGATTACCACAAAAATTGCTACTGGCATATTGGCTGCTGATTCTGCTAAAACCTGCACACCATTTACCTAAGCAGAAATATGACGTGACCAGAAGCTTATTTAACTGCATCTAAGCTATTCCATTAACTTTAATTTTCCTAAATACAACTCCTAAAAGAATTGATTTCATCTGTCAATTAGAAAATTTTGCATGTTTTTATACCTTAAGAGGCAGAACAGTAACAGGAAACAAGAAAACATAATATTTGAACCAACTATGATAAGACAATGTTAAAGATCATTATATTTCATTACATAGTATGGGTGACATTTTTCAGCATTAATCCTAAAATCATTCCCCTACTCTTAAGTGCTCTGAGAATACTTGCTTTTTTTCCCCCCCTCAGTATTAATATGTTGAAGCAACATATTTAATCTCATAAATATATATTATTTTCCAGCCAGCAAAAATGAGGATGATGCAGGAAATAAGACTTTCATTAAAATCTCAGCTAAAACACTGTATATTCCCTTTTCCTCCTCGTAAATAAAATATATGCAAAGCTTTGTGTTATTTAAAGCTTTGTATTTCCTTCCCACTTTGTCTAACATGTCTCACAAATGTGAAATTGTGCATTAATATCTTTGTAAAAGCCCTTGTGAATATTCAGATATGTGCATATTGATGCATTTATTATTTGTATAGCAGTAACTTTATTGGATTGGGGTCCCAGCTGTGCTGGGAGCAGTACAAACGTAACAGTAATGTCTGTGGAATACATTCTCTGTAGTCAGTTCTGGTTTCACAGTAATGTGAATTAGCATAAACAGCTACATAAGATAATTGTGAACTGGGCTTAGCGGTCCATTCCAAAGACCCATCAATGTAATCCTTTTAAAGTAAAAGAAAATAATACTCCAGACTAGCGAGCATCTTATCTTTCACACGGTAATGACGCAGGGTCTTAATATGCAAAGACTGGCAAGAGGAAGCATATAAAGGTAGTTAGTAGAAATTGACATCTGTCACACTGAAACCTACCAACAAAAATCCAACACAAAACTGACACGCTTTGACTCAGTAGGTCTTGAGCACAGTCACACTAAAGCTTAACTTTTATAACTAACCTGTGAACATTAATCCAGATACTAAACATCCTAAAAGCAAAACAGCTTTCTTCTCAAGTTTAAAAGAAGAAAATAGTCTAAATAAACTACAAAAATAAGAGGCTTATGCGTTGTTTTACTTTACATGGTACCTTTTCCTCACCCAGCAAATAGTTTACTGCCAGCTAACAAAAACTCTGACCAACAGTGTAAAGAGAAAAGAATCAAAATAACTATAAACTTTACTAATTCAAACCGAATTCTAAGTTAAAACAAACAAACAGAACACATGCCCACTGGACTGTTTCATTAAAATGCCCTTCCAGCTAATGAGCAACATTACTCTAACAGCTTTGGTTTTACGCATAGAAGTAGTATTTGCTATTGGGAAGACCAGAGAAAGTGATGGCATGCAACATCTCTAAAGATGTGTTTAGAAACTTCAGAGTAATTGTGTCCACTTAAGACTCATAGAAATATCCCACAGGACGCTAGCATCCCCAACACAGTGTTTAAGACCGCTGAGTGATCAACTTCTGGCTATTGTTTCCCAACTTTTTTCAGACCCTCTTCCCAGGAATGAACTTGCATCCTCCTCCTCTTGGGCTTGGAACACCAAGTACTAGCATAAACAATTTCATTTCTGCTACACACTTAATCTTACTCAATCCAGTTGACTGATCTGCAAAGTGGAAATTACTATATGACAGCATTGCACTCTAAAGAATTTCTACCACATGTACTTGGAACAGAAATATTCTTTTATAACAGCATAAATCAAAACTTGCTATCCACATGAAAATTTGAGAAAGAAAAGCTTATCACATATAAGAAACATACTGCATAATTAAAAAGCAAAACCCAATCACCGGGCTTCTAGACAACATTTAACTGTACACAGTTATAGCAAAACAAGGACTTTTATTCAGGATTTGATTCTCCAGAACAGGGACATTGCCAGGAGATACATAATCCAAACCAGCTTGTCTGTCCAACCACTTCCCTCTCATTAGTAGGCCTCATAAATCTTACTCTCCAGAACAGGTCGGGTTAACCTCACTGATATTTGGTTTGCTATGAAATATTTTGATCAGGACCTAAATGGAAGTTTTGGCAGAACTACTACAGCGAATATACACTTCCCTTGGCCAACAGCATTTCTTAGGTGAGCAACATAAATGAACAACAGTTAAACGTAGGGAGTGAAGGGTGGATTGGCATAGCGCCAGGAGCAGAAAGATTACATTTCTAATTAAGTTGTATAAAATAATATGAGTATGAGGACGCTCTAGTGAAAAGAACACATATATTTCTTCTTGTATATCACCTCCTCTTCTCATTGCTGCCTTCTCCTTTGGCATCTACTCTAAGACATTCTACAGGCTCCTTTTGCTTCACTTCCAATATACTCAGAGCTTCTGCCAAGTAGCACCCAACTTACAACATCCCTCCAAGGTATCCGATAAGTATTCACACCTTTAAATTCTCTTTAAGGATCACTTCTTAATTTTCATCCTTCCCTGTGCACCTGCAACATCTAAATGTGTCTAAGGCAGTACTTTCTCTCTCTAGCTTCCTTGAGTTTTTCTTACAAGTTGCTCCTCTGATACCTCTTCAATGCCTTGTCCTCCTACAACCTTTGCCAGTGTAGTTCACAGTTCCACCCTCTTACTCCCTCACACACATCCCTGAATGATTATCTTATCAATGGCAATTATTCTCTTAACGCAAATGATTCCCCAACACATTTGAGATACATTGCAAAGACAAAAGCCCTTGGATGGACAGTATATACAGGCTAAAAGAGGTAGGGGTTGTTTTTTGTATTCTGCAACGTAATTACATTGGATTGGATGGGACAGCTTACATCTGCATGCGCTTTCACTTACAGAGAAAGAGCAGAGCATAAACGAAACATTGAAGTTACTGTCCTTCGGCAATGAGGGAGAGCAGAAAGACTAATGACAAAATGATCAGGTTGTCCTCAAAGAATTAAGAATTTTACTACTGTGAATAAGTTATTTTTCTGTTAAAATATGCAAACTCAGGTCAGACCTTTTCCCTTCCCTTACAGTGAAATAATTTCTAATGTTAAACAGTAAGTTAATAGCAATACTAAACCCAGTATGTTCCGTATGCAAAGACAGGTGAAGCAGACTACCATCTTAGAAAGCTTTTTCTAAATTTATAATGGAATTCGCCTTCCTTTCATTAGCATCACTAAAATCAGCATTGTGCTTTCAAACAAGCAACTTACTGCTTTTCTGTATTATTTTGTAAATATAATCAGCAGCGGTACAACAACCATCAGGACTCGCAGTCAAATATTGTACAGCACAGTAAAAACAAGCCCTCCAAAGGTACCTGAAGCAGCAAAACATCCAGCAACACTGTTTGTTTACACAAAGTTTGTGTAAGCAAAGAGTGTAACTACATCCTCAGCGTAAGCATGTAACAGCGCGGCACCTACACACGTTGTGGAGCAGAAACATCATAAAGCCTGGGTGCTGTAAGAGACTTTAAAAAGTTTGTTTACCTTAGGCTTGGTGTAGAGTAAAAGTACTTGTAAATTTGAAAATAAAAGGACAGTTACGTGAAGTCACCGAGGATGTTTTGCGAAAACCAACAGATTTTTACTCGCATAATTTTTTTTTTTTTCACATAACACCACAGAACTCCCTTTTGAACCGAGATACCTTGCGCCGATGGTTAAAATATTTATTACTAGCTACAGTAAAAGCTGTTAGGAGGTCTCCTCCTTAAAGGGAAGGGGGAAACGGCGATGTCCGAGTTCAGCAGCGCGGCGCTGCCCAGCCAGCCCGCCCCGAGCAGCCCCCGGCAGGGCTTGGCCGGGACCCGGCGGGA
>JAVJGI010000036.1:5182439-5196123 GCA_035590275.1 Ibycter americanus
CGGGCGGGGTGCTCGCCGCGGCGGTGAGGGGGGCCCTATAGGGGCCCTACAGCCCTCCTCAGCTGCGGCCCCTCTTGCGTGTAACGGGGCCGCTGAGCCCGAGCGGGAGCTGCGTCCCTGCGCCGGAGGGCGGGAAAGGACGGGCAGCGTAGGCGTTCCTAGTGAGGCAGGCGCTGCCTCTCCTCCCTGCCCCCCCAGGACGTCAGTGTCGGAACCGACGGAGCTGAAGAAAAAATTGGAAAAACTTTGAAAAAAAAATACCTTGAAGGCGAGACACGGCTGTTTTGATGTCTCTGCGTTGCTGTAGGGCTTACAGGTCTGAGAGGTGTTCCTTCCCTCGGACCACAGCCGCGTGTTGTCATCTAGTTTCCTAATATATTCCAATCTTCTCTTTTTTTTTTTTTTTTCCTTTCCGCCTCCTAAAACTCACAACACCGCAACAGATGATGTTTGAAAGATGGTATGTGTGTGTGTATACTCCTACGAAGTAATAAATGAGATTATTTTAGATGACAAGCCCAATAGAGTGCAAACGTTTATCTTTAAGGAATCAATAGGGGAAGAATATAGGCTGGAAATACTTTGTGATAGCCTAAGATAGTTGGGTGGCCTGTCACTCCTCTTTTTTTTTTTTTTCCTTTTTTTTTTTCTTTTTCTTCCTCACTACCAAAGAAGTGGGGTAGGATTTTGTAAGAAAAGCATCATCTTGGCCATGGCTAAGACTCATGAAATTCTAGAAACTGTCCCTTCTAGCCCTACTGGCTGATAACTTTTGGAAATTTAAGTAATTTTGCTATGTTTGAACGATGTTGGGAGGACAGTATGCTTCTGTGAGTTATAGAAGAAATTGGACCTAAAGCATGAGCTGTGATACTGAAGTATTCATAGTCATTACTGTCCGATCTTGCATAAACCTGCAAACTTGTGTGCAGGGGTTTTTATAGTAATTTGTCAGATACAGGTGGTGATAGCACCAGTTTTGTAATTAGTTCAGTATGTAAGAAAGTTACTGCTTTTTTAACTTCAGTAACTATATCTAAAATTCTTGCTTATACCAAACTTGAAATTCTTATAGGTTAATCCCAGAGATATGGAAACTTTTCCCTTCTTTGTATGTGAAATTATTTTTTCTTATTTTTTAGGAACAAGAAGTACTGAAGTGACTGTACGGTAACCCTTCTTGGAAATAAAACCTGTATAAAGTTGTTGAGATTCAGCATGGAATGTGGATCTGTCCAGATGCAAATCTATGTCTCTTTTGCCATATTATGCTTTATTTTAGGAAGTGCTGGGCTCTTAAGTGGTATCACTTTCGTGGCAGTGTTGCTGTACAATTTTGTCGCATTTAATTGCTTTGAAAATGCTTTCCAAAGAAATAATAGGGAACTCTGGAGAAATCTCATATGCATTTAGAAATAAGGCTGGAACTGTTGACTGCAAGGGAAGTAATTCTGGTTTAGTGTTTGTGATAGACACAGAGGTAACATTCAAAAAGTGACTATAACACGTAGCACATGATTTGCTGTTTGAAGTGTCTTCTCTGAGAAGAAGTATAAATGGTGGTTGATAGTGATTATTAAAGACAAAGGTGGCTATTATGTTACTAATGAGGCAGATAAATTGCCAGACCAAATTCTAAATCTGTAATCATATTTTGCCTCTCTAAAACCAGGAGGCAGGTTTGTACTGTGTCTGTCCAAAACCACTCTTTTTCATAAAAACAGTTCATTTGTTTTTTAATTTTCATGTGGCCCAGGACAGAAAAGAAAACAGAATACTTCTGTGACTTTGTAATGAAAATGAAACAATTAATTCTTCCTTTTACTTTTGAAAACTTCACCTTTCTAAGTTTTCGGGCCTTCAGATTTAGAGCAGCTTTGTCACTTGTCTTCAAGTCATGTTGCCCCTAAAAACTGGCTTTCATGTACAGCCTTCCTATGTTTGTTTGCTTACAACTTGAATATTTCTGTTACTTTTGCTACATTCTGCTAAATATTTTTGCTACAGCCAGTAATGGATTACTACTAAGTGGGGGGTTGTTTATTTTTTTGAGGGACAAGTATGTCTTGTTTTGTCTTTGTGTTTTACATCAATGAATTTCTTTCACACTGAAAAGAACAGGTAGATATCCATAGTAAAGTTTCTTTGGCAGGTGGCAAATAGTGAAAACCAGTGATGTTTGCCTGTGCCTATTATTGTGCTGGAGTTTTGGAAGCTTGATTTTGATATATCACAAACACTGCAGAGTTGTACTGATAAAATATTTGTTTAGCTCTTGACCTCTCTGAAATTTGCCAAAAAACTCTGTCATTTTTGATATGGGAAGACTAAGACAACCACGTTTTCTAGAAAGTCATATGGTGGTAGCCTGTTCTTGCTACCATCATGAACCGAATTTGGATTGAACATCTAGAGATAAAGGTTTGTGTTTCACTTTAATCTCAGTTGCTGTAGTGATATTGATACAGTGGCATATAATAATGACCACAATAATTAACCTAGACCTGAGTGAAGTCAATGACTGCAGATAGCACTAATTTAACAAATTACAAAAAATTTCTGAGGGATTAGTTTGAGTAACACAAAAAGAGCTGAGAACGCTGAGGATCTGGATTTCAGCTGATGTGTATCTGTCATTAGAATTGTGCCATTGGTTACAATGGCTGCATGCCATGGACCTCAACATCGCAAAGTATTATTCTCTGTTCTGTGCCTGACAGCATTGAAACTGCAACCTAATTGCTAATCTGCAAGTGTAGATCAGTTCAGGCATTTCAACAGTCATGACAAGGAAACGTTTGTTCCACATGAAAGAAAAATGTGTTCAGGTTTCTATAAACAATGAAAGCTGGAAATAATACTTTATCCTGAATTTTAGTGATGAAAAATCAAAAGATTGCAAGCAAGATTGACTTGTTGGAAACTAAACTTCCATTAATCCTTTTTATTCCTTTTGGGCAAAGCCATAATGAGACATGATAGAAAACTTCACTGGTGGAAGAAAGGCATATCTTTAGCAGCAGTTTTGGTTATGATGGGATTAACAGATACTTCATAGAATATCTGTGGATTATACTGTGTCACTTCAGTCCTCTGATGCAGGTCTTTAGTAACATCATTGTTAATTTCCCGATGCTTTCCTAGATGTCTTTTGATGCACTAAGGATTTATATCACCTGAAGAGTGTAAAAATAGGGGTGGGGAAAAGACTGTCCAAAGGACTTCATTTCTCTCTTTTCATGTTTTTTCAGCTTCACTTGATTCTATGGCCAACATCTAATTTTCTGCACTGGAAGAGAAGAAAGAAACAGTAGTTCTTAACAAGTATCTTCATATATTACACTGAAACAAATCTACTTTCTCACATTAATACTTTCCTAATCTCACTTTGTCAGGTAGCTAAGCTTTCTGTTGCCTCAAGAAAGAAATGTGTTCAGATTTATGAGAATCATTCATAGGAGAGTCTCTATCTTAGAAAGTAATTTCTCTTATGACAATGATTGAAAGAAGACTAAGAGAACGGTAGGCAACACTGAAATGACTTCATAACCCCTAGCACCTCTGTTTCAAAGAGTCCCATTCAAAATGTGGAAGATGGCATTACTCATCTACCAGTTGATGCCTTAAGCTCTGGCCTGTCTTAAATTGAACAAACAAACAATTAAAAAAACAACCAAAAAAACCCCCACAGGTCCACCTCCCACGTGCTCTTAGAAATATGGCCTTAGCCCAAAGATTGCTGAAGACAACAGAACTAGAACTTAAAAACTAATTCTACATACCTTAAGCACAATTGGAGCTATTGCATAACAAAGAAGGTGTATTTTGTGCACAGGTTAAAACTGGCATAACATTAAACTTGGAAGTTTAGATTGTCATGTGAGTGATACAGTTGAGAAAGGAGCGTTTACAGTAATGTACGAACCTGTCACTTCAGTGAATCTGTCATTTGTCCTTCATTTTATGTGAAGTACTGTAGTTCATTCTAGTCTCACAATTTAAGTTACATATGGAGAAGAATTTCATTTGAATTTTGTTATCCCTAGATAAGCCATGGCTGTTCCAGCTGATGAAACTGTGGGGGACTTGCCTGTGAGGGATGTAGGTCTAACTCTAGCTGGAATTGGAGGATTACAAGGTTTGTACCAGCTGTTCTTTATTATAGTTACAGACTTTGATCGGTGGCTTCTTTAGTTTCTTTCTAAAAACTGACATTCCCCCTCACAAAATTTAGTTCAAATACCATTCAAAACCTGGGTTAAATTCTGGAAGAGACTATGACCCATTCTATGTTCATGTGGTTTGTTATAAGAGGGAAGTTGCTGTGAGATGCTGAAAGCTGGAAATCTCATTGAGCTGTAACATTCAACCTTCCAGAAGAAACGAGGACTTTTTTGCTGAATTGAGGACAAGGCCAGACCCATTTAACAAAATGAGAGCCAAAAGTACTCTGCAATTCTGATATGTTACTCACCTGCTATTAGAATGGACCTACTGGGCTGTCATGTGTCTGAATAAATTTAGAGAATTATGAGTTAATTTTGTCAGGTTTCAAGTTGAGTATGTTAACTTTGAAACAGACTAGAAAGCAACTCTGTGATAACTGTAATCTTACTTTAAGTAGTATATTTGACAGTACCTTGCTACTTGCTAAACTGTTTCCTTTGTATTGTCTAGTAGGTAGTCAGTTTGCTGTACCATTTGAATTAATTTTTTTATCCAAAAGAGGGAAGAAAAAGGAAGTGATTAATATGCCAAAAAATCTGAAAAAATTAATCAACAGACTCATACAAGTGTAAAATATCAAATTACTTGAAAACTTTCTGGGTTTTTTTGTATTTCAAAATGAGTTAGACTTTGAATTACATGTTGTTGAATGTGTTGAAGGTAATTTAAAGTTGTCTTGGTTTGGGTAGAATCATCAACTACACAGCATGTAAAAGCTCGACAAGCTGTATCACGAGTCAGTCGAGAGGAACTGGAAGACAGATTTCTTCGTTTACGTGATGAGAACATCTTGCTCAAACAGCATGCAAATAAGCAAGAGGAGAAAATTAAAAGGTATGTGTTTTTATTTTAGCTCACAATACATTTTGCCCTTTAAAGCATTATCAACAAATTAAAAATCATGCTGATTTCTCTCATAACACTTTTTAAAGCGTTATCAAAAATCACTCATTGGAATTCATTTTTATATTGATTTCTGTTTGTCTCTGTGGTATGTGGGCTATTTTTTGCAGTGGAGAGTATTAGATCTCCATGCAGGGAGGTACAGTGTTCATAGCTATGCTGTCTGAGTACAAATATAACAGGTATTTTGAGAACTGAAGAGGCTATAGAAGCCTAATTATTCATCAGGAATTTCATCCTAGAATCAAAATGGCCTATATGGAGAGTTTCTGCCCCTCTTTTTTGGCTTTCTCTGTCTTCCAAGAAAATAACTAGCATCTAGCCTTTTATTGTTTAGTTAACCCTGAAATATCTTTATAATTACAACCAACTCCCCATTATTCAGGATGATAGATAACTTCATTGAAGAAGTCCCAAGTAGCATGGGGAGCCCAGTACCCAGTGTACCCAAACGTAAGCAAGCGACTCTAAGCTTATTATTAAACTTAATGCCATTCTGGCACCCCAGTCTGGACTCAGCAGAACTGTTTGTGGTATTGCTATATGCCAGGAGGGCTAACTAATCCAAAACCATGGTGACTCCACGTTCACATTGTGCTATACTTAAGCTAATAAAGTCTTGCTGCATCTAAGCTAGCTTCTGGTCAGAAGCTGACCAATTCATGAAAGGGCATCTGAAGATACTGCCTCGGTAGACCATTTCATGCTTTCTAAAGTCCAAAACACTTTCCTTTTGACTCGGCATTGAGTGAATCAGGATCAAATTGACCAGCATGACATAACTTCCATCTTTTCTGTCAGGCTACTGTCAGATACAAGATGGTGGAACAAATTAATTGTTTGCTTATTCCAAATGTCATTTCCTGTTTTTCTGTTAGATGACTTATCAAATACATTCATCATCCACTTAGGTAAAACTACCCAGAACGTCCAAATGGGAATTCTTGAATTAATATTCTGAGGCACAGAAAATATAAAATACAGTGTTTATCTAGCTTGCCAGAGAAAAATCTTAACTCCTCAAGCTAAATTTCTTTCCCAGCATCCCTCATGTCAAAACTCTTGTAACTAAAAGTTTGGAATTAATTTGCAGTAGAAGTACATTGAAAAGAGCCCAAATAAACAAAAAACCTGCTTACAGGCAAGTAACATTCTGTGACATCCTAAAGTTATTACAGATTAATTTTTTTTGTTTCATTTTTGTTCTTTTAAGTAGAAGCTTCTGTCCACAAGTATACAAAAATAAAACAAGCCCCTTTAAACAAATGAAGTGTGTCCTTATTTTCAGTTTTCTTTCTGGGCCTGCAAAAATAGATTCCCTGTAAACTACATACAGGTCTTGAAGATGTGTGACCAATTTTGTAAAGTCTTGAACTTGTCTCTCTCATCAAAGCCACCTTTTCTTTTTTTATATGCCAAGTTTTTTCCATTCACTGCTGGGTATGTTTTCTGTTCTCGTATATTACATCACCCCCATGTGCCCTCTCTGCCTTTTGTTCTAGCTTACCAATGTTTATCAAAACTAAAGGAAATCAAAGGTACAACTCTTGAGATGCCAAGAGCAAAATTTGTATCCTTTTAAAGATAGATGAAAACCATACCCTCTGTGTCTAATTATGTTCTTCGGCTTACCGTTCCTTCTCTGAAGCACATTGGTAATATTTACCAAGTATAAAATTGAGTATGGTAATGAGAACTATTAAGTCTCTTTCTTCGAACTACCTTCTTAAGTATCTCTACCTATATATTTTAGCCACTTTAGAAATGAAATATATATTTAAATCCTAAAATACTAGAAATGATATATCATTGGAATGTTGCATATTATTAGCATTCTTTCAATAGTTGAATGTTTTGTGGAATTGTAGCTTTTAGAGTTTGCCCCACCACATCCCGAATCTGTAACTTTACTTAACAGCATGCAGAGGTTCCTATATAAGGTCATGCGTTAAAAATTACATTTAAGCAGCATATGGAGTAAATATGTGTCCTCCCTTTACTAACCTTAAATGATAAGCCCTAGGAAACTGTTATTTGTCAGTGCTATAAAGCAGATTGCTGCACAGTGGTTTCAATTATCTTCAAAGAGTTCTTCACAGGCAGTAATAGTTATATCAAAACCTGAAATTTATTATTCAGGTTCTATGCTGAAGTCTTCACAGTGATTATGTTCCTTTCAACAGAATGCTTTTTATGCTGACTTTTCACATTCTTTTTCATCTTTTTTTATTATTTTCCCCAGAATGGCCACCAAGTTAATACGGCTTGCTAATAATAAAAAAAGTTCTGAACAGGTTGGTGGCGGCCCCAAGCGGCTGGGTCAGGTTGTGGAGCTGGAAGAAATGATTGAGCATTTGCAAGAGAGAGTTCGTGAGCTTGAGAAACAAAACGAGAGCCTCCGCAGCAAACTCATTTCAACTAAACAGCAGCTCCAGATTCAAGGCCACAGGCCTTGTCCGTACAGCTATGTTCAATCTCGTATTAACACGGGTCTCAAAAGAGCGAATGAGGCTGCTGGCCTGCCAGAGCACACAAAGAAAGGTATAATTCACATTTGTTAAAAACAGTTGTTTATATAGGTACCACTAATCGTTGCTTCACTGTGACAAGTACACGCTCTTTTCTGTTCATCAGTGGGCAATAGTACCTGTAGGCAGAAAGACTGTTCTTCCCCCTTTTTCTTGAATTTATTTATAATAGCAGTCATGATAACTTGTTTGCCTTTAAAGTCCTTGTTTTGAGAATCTGCAGTGGTAGGGATAAAACAAAAACAGAGATTTGAAAATAAAGGTAGTTCTCAAACAAGTTTTCCAATAGTTAAAAATCATGGGATTTTCCTGGTATAACTTCTCTACATGTTAAAGGCTTATAAAAGTAGTATATGAAAAAGTTTGCATTATCATGTTATAACAGAGTTTTACATCTGTAGTTTGTTTGCACATGTTTTTCCTTTTTTAATTTCAAGGTTTTTTCTAGTCTCTTGGTACATGTGTGCACAACACTGCAAACTTGAAAAATCTGTTACATGTGTGGACTTTCGAAAGCAAATACCACAATGCAGCCATCTTTAATGATACTTTTTGCTGTTGAGACTCACTGCTTAAGGCAGTCTCACTCTCAAACCTTTATTTATGGTACCTACATTTGGAAATTGCATTTTAAAACCTTTCTATTTTTGTATGAACGTTTGTAGAACTAGTTGTACTCAGTTAACTTATACACTGTACAGATAATGTGTTTTTTTTAAAAAAAAACAGCTGTGGCCCTGATTCAAAACTGAGTCAGCAGAATTGTCTCCTTAACTTCTACAAGCTACGGATCAGGCTGATGGCCAGTTATATTGTGGTTTTTCTCCATCTCACCCTCCCACTAGTCTTTATTTTGGTTACATTGACTATTCAGGTATATGAAAACAAAAAATTCTCATGCTTTTAGACAGGCAATAAAAAGTAATTGGCTCTACCAAGTTGCTTCTTTGCGTATAGTGCAATTTTTGACATTTTAAATACATGTATATTTTCACACTTTATATAATGAATTAAGCAGTTTTATTCCCCAAATCAATTTTGTATTTGTTTTAACAATGCAAAAATACAGTAGAAATATAATAAATTTATTCAGGCCCAGTGCCAGCAGAGAGAAAAAGGCAACTTGGTTCAAGGATTAAAGATCAAATCTTGATGTGGCGTGCTCTGAGGACTTCTCTTGGCATGAGAACAAATCCAGATCAGAGATGTCCTGTGCAGAGCTAGGATTGGGGCCCTGTTGATTGAAGCAGTGGTTCTTAAACTGAAGACAACATGAGGAAGAAAAAACCCCACCAATTGTCCATAGAACATCCAGTTCAGATAAGAACGTTCAGAAATTTCACAGAAGGTCTAGTGTGCCTGTCTCAGTTCTAAGACCTTGTCCCAGCTAGAAGGGATTCTGATAATTTGAATGTTATGAATATGTAGTTTCCTGAAGACACTTTTGTAAGGTGAAGGCTATTATTAAAAGTCTAGTAACCAGTACTCAGAACTTGAACGCAGTAGTGTTGTCTTCCAGAATGTCAGAGAACATTTTCTATAGTACTCGTTAGCATGCGTGTTTCCTCATCCTACCCTTTTGATTAATGATGATAAACCTAGCAGTCTGGTGTCGGGTATGTGCCTCCTGTCTTTAAAGACTGATGGACTCTTTGATTGCTCTGTGAAACCATGAGGCTGAACTTCAAAACATGTAAATTTAGTGCAAATCAGAAAATATTGAGAGCAATTATCCAAAAATAAAATGCCTGGAAAAATTCAGGAGAGCTTAGCTGTCTCCAGGGTATGAAGAGGCGAGAAGAACCCACAAATAATAAATACACCTTCCTGTATCTCCTTTATATTTGGCTGATTTACAAATACCATAGCAAGTGGACACAAAAGATGTGGTCAGGTGTGAATGTCCACGAAATACTCACCGGTTTCTCACATTGCTTTCTATATTGAGTACAACCATCTAAGATATATCATGATTTGAACAAAAATAAACAAAAAATATATACTCCTAAGCATTTATATATACACATATGTATATAGCACAATTACCAATACCTTAAAATAACACTTAAATATTGAAATTCAAAGTATATAATTAAATCACGTTAACTCAGCACAAATGCCAAGTAAGTAATTTGTTTTTCCAGTCATTTTGTGAACCTGCTGGTCGTGTTGTACCTTGAACAAAAATGACTCCTTTTGGGGGATTAAGGGACAGCAGCCTTAATGCTGTATTTGAAATTTAATGCGTAGTTTGGTCCTACCTCAAAACTTCACTAATTTCTTCATGCTGAAGAAAGAGGAGAAAGAGATTGGAGAAACCATTGCTTTTCCTGCCGGGTAACAAGTCTTCCTCAAGTAATTTCTCACCTTTCTTCTTCACCAAGAACTTGGTATGCTTCCAAAGGACATACGGAAATTATTTGCACTGCTGCTAAAAATGGTGCTGTAGTTGCTTGTCTAGGTGAATGACACTCGTGATTTTGTAAAGAAAGTGCTATCAGAGAAAAAGTGATTACAAGTCCATGTTCCTGTTTTAAGTTCTTCTTTGAAAACACCATCTCTGTTCTCTGTCTTTAAAAGTAAAATCTTCTAAGAAAAACATTTCAAGACATGTTTTTAACACCTCTCTTAAACAGTGCGTGCTGTATCACCCATAGTTCAAATTTTACAGCAGCTGTGTTCTGGATATTCTGATTATCTCTTTCCATGGGAATTTGGTGTAAAAATACTTTTTACGGGATCTATGTATGAGTTGTGTTTGTACTGCATAGAGATTGTTGTTCTGTTAAAGGCTTTTTCATTCAGCATGACAGAAATTTATCTTTCCTTTGTTTTTAGGAATGAGATATCAGGATTTAGAAGTGAAATCACCGAACCTTGTACTCCCAATGCATGGACAAAGTCTGCTCGATGACCCAAGGGCTGAAATAAGAAATTTGTATGATTTTCATATTTCTTAATTTTTTTCATTATAATTGTTAAAACTTAAGGTTTTCTTGAAGAAAAAAATACATTTTTCAGAAGTTTTCACATCAGAAAATAAAGTGAAGTTGTTGGATCTGACAACAGTAATACTGGTAACAATGCGGAAGTGTTTTATTATAAGGAAAACAGGGTCAAGGGTTTAGAATGCAAAATGTAGGTACGTAAGAATTTGGCTGGAAGTTAAAATTGATCTTCAATGGTGAGCCTCTCTTTTTGCTGGGGTGCAATGCTGCCTAGCTTACTACTGGACAAAACTGACGAAAGCAGAAAGAACCGTAGCTGCAATGTAATTACCAGCACAGGTCCTGAAAGGTGTGGGATAACCCATGCAAGCGGTGACTGTATTGATTGTGTTATGCTGATGTGTTTAGGCTTCTAGAAATGAATGGTGGTCAGATTTTACGGATAAGTTGCAAATGCACAGTATGAGATAGTAATGTAAATGATTTTGACGCACTTCTGCATTTTGAAAGTTGGTTTATAGTCCTGTTGCACATTTTGACTGAAAATTGAAGCTCAGGAAACTCTTGATAACATCTTTAATGTAGAGACTGTGTGAGGACATAGAGGTGTTACATAGGGTGGAGGAAAGGTAGTTAACATCTAGTTTAAAGGTATTGAGGTCTGATTAGAACATTTTCCTTCTCCAAAGTATATCGGAACCTATTATTTTTTAGACATCTGGCTTGCTAGAAGCTACTGTCAGTATGTGTGTTTCTTTCCATAATGGTTTACTTAAATCAGATTTACTACAATATCAATAAATGCTAAATTTCCAATAAATGGTCAAGTTAAATATACAAATATATGAATTAATGTGCAATTGTATGTTTTGTAAACACAAAGATTTAGTGGGATCTTAGGAAGTCATTTTGTGGAAAAGGTCTTACAAATTATTTTAATAAATAAATTTGAATTACTGAACAATTTTGAAATTGCACTTTTGCTAGCATCCTGTCTGAATTTAACCCTTGCTGAACAGTTACAATTTCAAAAGAAAAAATAATTCGTATTAAAATAGAACGTTGTTACTGAAAAAAAAATATCTTTAGTAATTTTACAGTGATGGGCCTAGAAAGGCTATTTCTCCTATACCTATCACTTTTGAAGACTAGGAAAATAAGAGCTATTCACTAAGACTGCCATGAATCTTGGGTATTCACAACAGCTCTTCTCCTAGGACTGATCAAAAAACATTGTGTTCTAATGCAAGAAACATTGAAATAGCATTTTTTTCAGAGATTTCAGTTCTCTCAAAGGTAGAAAAAATAACCACAGTTGCTCAGAATGGTGCACTCAGGTACAAAAGTAAACACAAGGCCAAGAAGCTCAAGGTACTTTTAAGTCTACAATAGGCATATGAAGTAATGAATAACTAGCTTATGCGTCAAAAGCTTTAGAGTGGAAAAAATTGTAGATGAGTTGTTGCTTATTCTTACTAGAAAAAATGTTAGTAGAAAAGATAGCTGAGATTAACTTGAGAAAATCAAAATTGCAAAGTATAAAAGGAGAATAAAAGCTTAAAAATTACTTTCACTGCTCCATCCATTGAAGTTTTCATATTCTTTTGATAGCTAGTGATAGCGTTTTCCTGTTCAGAAAACACTTGGTACTGATAGATTAGGAGGATACATGTAATATAGAGTATAAGAAACCACAAACGATGTTTTCAGCTGCGTTCTGCTAAACCTTATTCAGTCCACATAAACATTTATTTTAAGAGTTTGTGTTGTTTGATAATATGTTTGAATTATTTATCTATTTATTGTACTATTCACATCTTTTCATGTGGGTGACCTCTTAATTATTTTCATAGTAAGTTGAACTATTAAACCTTTGTTGTAATGCATGTAATTAAGAAATACAAATATTGCTGAACACTTTTAACATATTTGCTCTCTTGAATATTCATTGATTTTTTTTTTCTTTTATTAAATACTTGGCTGGTTTGGGAATGTAAGATGCATGTACTTGCAGGGAGACTGTGATTGAGTCCCAAAAGGAACGCATTGAGGAACTGGAACATGCCAGAGAGATACTTGTGAGTCAGCTAAGAAAAAAGGACAAGGAAATTGAAGAATCCATCCTACGGCTGAAAGAGCAAGAAACAACAAGCCAAAGGTATTGTGAAAAATGGAAACCTCCATGGTGGAAGTGTTAGAAGAGCTATGTCATAATGTTTATATATAGCTATGAAAATTGCTTGTTCTATTTAAGAAATATGTGCTTTCTTCGGTTTTTTTTCTTTTGGTCAAACTGTTTTACCATTAGCCATGGATAATTCTAAGCAAGGAGATTGTTATAAGTTACAATGTTTTTTCATAAATAAAGAAGTTCGTAATTACCATTTTAGAGAGTTCATTTCCAGCTGATTCAGATTCGATTGAAGTTCAACTCATTAAATTTTAATCATCTATTGTTTCTTCAATATAGTTCTTAGAAAATTTTAGATATAGGTTCATAGTGGGTAATTTAAGGGTAAATTAGCAAATTTTTGAAGGAATATGATATAGCTATGCAATGAAACAAAGTCAGAATGTGTGGAAAGTGTTTCACAATAAAGCCTCTATTAATCTCTTTTATTTCTGTTCTATCAGTTTTGCAAAAATACATAGAAAATTATATAACTTTGCATATATTTTCCCTCTTTTGACTGTTTCATTTTCAGCCTATTACTTTTATTTGGATTAAGCATGTAATACAGCATGATCCTGCATTCCTTACTCATTTGATTTTAGTGCAAGTTTTACTTGGATGAGAAATATGTGGTCAGTTCTTTAATTGCCTTTCAAGGAGGGACCCCGTTATTATGTGTGAGCATTCTTTTGTGCATCAGTGGCGCTACATATATAATACATCATAATGTTTGCTACTGAATTATTCACAAAGTCATAAGTCTCCCCTATTCAGAATTTCCTTTATATAGTTTAAATAGGTTGAAGAAGTTGTTATCATAAATAATTTCTTAGTTTGTGCCTACAGTGAAATCAGAAAATATTTAAGATTTTTTTCATTATTTGAAAATAATCTGATACGAATCT
>JAVJGI010000036.1:5206125-5265293 GCA_035590275.1 Ibycter americanus
TTCTTTTTCTCGCTCTTCCCCGCCTGCCCCCCCCCCCAAGGCAGCATGTGATTAGCTATTGTTGTTCAACTATGACATGTTTGTCTCAGCTTCATACAAACAACATGAAAAAGACTGGGCCAATTGTAAACCCATATGGTAAAGAAGGTGTTATTTTGAAGCTTCTAAGAGGCTTTTGTATGAAAAGAACAAATAAAAGCCTGGCAATGCCTACAAATTATTAACTATTTGTCTTTAAACATTCATTGTAATTTCCTTTTGTGCTGTGCATTGCTTGAAACTTCCTTCTTCATATTAGTTACAGGAAAGAATAAATGATCTAGAAAAAGAGAAAGAGCTTATGACGGAAAACTATGATAAGCTATATAACAGGTAAGTTATGGTTTCTGTATATAGAAACTTGATTCCTATCCTGTTTAATAGGCCTTCATATACTGTGTGCTTGAACATGCATGTGCATATTGTGTGTTTATGCACATGTGTAATTATATTCATGCTACAATTCATCAAATCAGTGAGTGTATATGGAAACTTTGATGGTGTTCTTGTCTGTATTTCATCTGTTGAAATGAAGCAGCTTCCATGCTTGTCTTAATATTGTCAGAATAGTAGATTACTACTTCTTTTAAAAAAGTCTAATGAAAAAATAAGTAGAAGTCACTTTACTTCGAACATCGATGCAAAAATTTCTTAATTGAATTTCTAGTAATTGTTTTTTAGGGTTACTATAGAAAGAAGAATACATCTAGGTGGACATTCCTTTGGGTTTATTTTACTTTATTCCATTTTGGTTTGTTTTATTTGGGCAAAAGGGGTGTTTGAACTTTTTGTATAAGTTCTTCCAGCACTTCTCAGTGGACCTATATAAAGTCTGATATTTGACAGCTTCTCCAATGTTTATTTCTGAGGAGTGGTTTGTTTGTTTTGGTAATAGCTACCATTTCACTTGTACTGGTTCTGCTTGAAAATTTTTTATAGGCTTGTATGAGTTTTCAAGGGTTCCTATACAATGTATACAAACTTATGTTTTTATGTATAAGTAGTGCTTACAATGAAAATACATTGGCAGATATGATTCAGAAATTCTCTGGTACAGAAAAGAAGTAATTATAGTCAATTGCCAGAAGCATATTAAAGGAAAAAATGACCTTCAAATGAACTTTTCCTTTAGTGTGAATTCCATGTGGTCTTTTACACTGAAGAGGGCTAGGAAAAAATCCCAACGTTCTAGAGCTTTTGATTGCCTCGAAGTAGGTAAAATGCTTGAAGTCTTTCCTCATATCAAAATTATTTCCCCTCTTAAAGCTGGTTTGTCAGTGTGATGTCTGTCAAAAATACCAATGACTAAACACAATGTGAGTGGTATCAAATGTCATTTATAGTATTCTTACAATTTTTATTATACTTTTTGTACTTTCTGTGGTGAAATTAAAAATTACAGTAGTAAAAAACTGTGGGTACAAATAGATTAAAACTTTTTTCTGTTTTTACATATGAGGTGTAATAGTTGTATAATCACAATATTTAGAGTTTTGTACAGGGGCAGTTGTCAGTGGTCTCTTGCTTAAGTTCATTATTGTAGATTCCTCCAAAGTCTGATCATGTTACAAATATTTCTGATTATGGGTTTTTCTTCTTCTCTATCATTATGCAGAGAAATTACTCTTACTAAAAAATCAACTTACAATCTTGCCTTGAAATTTTCTGTTCTATTTAATTCATAGTGGGATAACTTAAAAAGATGTTTAGCTAGCTAAATTTAAATATGGTTCTGTCATAATGCAGTAATCTACAATATGGGGTCTTTTTACCTAAGATGATCTCTTTTCATACACTCCCATTTAAACTCAGATTCATGTTTCATCATTCCATGTTACTATAAAGATAACAAGAAATCAGAGAGAGAAATGCATCATTTCATTATAACTACTCTTTCATGGCCAGCTTTTTCTGTTGCCCATTTGAACAGTGCAGCTTTGCTACCCCTCGCCTGTTGCTAGCAGTGGATAGGCTGGGGTCCGCAGGTGCCAGATAATTAATAAATATTTCTCTTTTTTTAATGGAGGAAAAGAAGCATGAACTCATTCTTTGCTAATGTTATTTTTTTGGAAATTCATTTGAAGTTTAAGGGGATTTTGTAAAAGCCAAGACTGCAGAACTGGATCTGAAAATTTTACAAAGAACAAATATGAATTTGTCAGTTGACTCTTATTATTTAGTCAGTATCCAAGAAAACAATTCGTTTGGATAAAAGGTTTGAAGGAATTGTTTTCATATGACCTTGTAATACAAATCTAGCAATGCTTAAACTCTCTCCAAAGGAAATGGTGCCAGATGTGGTTGACCATTTATAGTTACCCAGATGGCTCCAAGTCCAGTGAAATACAGTAAATGTGAAAGAAATTCAGCATGAATTCAAGTAAAAGTAATCTTAAAATTCAAAGGAAGAAAGCAACAGATGTGAACTCAATTCAAAGTGACATAAACATTAGCTTGGTTAAAACCTGTCTTCTAAAATTTTCTTCAATTAAACATCTAAATTCTGAATTAGTGTCATAGTAAATGTTAATGATTTTTCTGCTAGCATAGTCTTTTGAAAAATTGCAGTAATGGGTAGCTACATCTTTATATGAAGTAATTGTACCTAAAGATTACAAATGCACGTGTAACTAAGTATTGTGGTCATTAAAATTTGGAAACATTTTGAAAAGTGTAAAAACTAAGGGTATTTGATATCTCTTCTTGCAAAGATTTATTCTTTCCTTATGGACGCCACTCAAAATTTGAAGAGTGATAAGTCTAAGCAATTACAGAACATACTGTGTCTATACCTGTGCAGTATTATGGAAATAATTGTGGGTTCAGTGCATTATATCTGCAGATTATCTTCAAAATTATAACAGAGTGAAGTACGTATTACAACAGGACTTAGAAGCATTGTTTAAGTTAATGCATGCTGTAAAAGACACACTGTAAGATGGTGTATGCCTAGGGGACTGTATAAATAGGTGAGATAGATACAGTATGAGAAAAAGACAACATACAGAGAGGTAGAACTGTTTTTATTAAGATCACAAATCAAGAATATAAACTCTTGCTATATACTTTAAAGTCTACAATTCATGCTATAATTGTTTTTTCTTTAATCTTAAGGTCATTCTTCAAATATATTAGATATAAATGCGCTTATGTACTCAGAACCACTTTATGTAGTCATAGCCATCAAAACAGGCAGTTCTCTTTCAGTCAGCATGTATAGTCTGCAAAGCTATGTGGGCTGTCCCTTCTACAATATTTATTTCTTCTCCTCTTGTTTTTTTCCTTGAGGCTTTTGTTACATAGATCTCTGGGAGAGATAGATTGATAAATAGATATCAGAAGGGTTTTTTTTATACATTTATATATGTAAAAAATAACTTTTTTAAACTAGTGAGCTTCACCAAAGTGAAGGGTTGAGGAACTGACTCTTCTGTTTAAAAAAAAACCACCCCTACAATTTCTTATTTTTAACAGAATACAAAAGTGAATAAGCTGATTTGTGCTTGATTAAGATGAAGGACATTTTTCCAGTCAATAAGAATGCAAGTATTGAATAATAATAATATGAAGACCATAGTACTGAGTCTAAATTATATGAAAGCACATTGCATTGCTTTGTCTTTTTACCTACTGGGAGTTATACTGTAAATTATGTGATGTACTTAATTTTGTTTTGATCTGAGTTACACATTTTGTTGTGGTTTCAGCAGTTCTGATTCTGTGTCCATGCAGTCCTTAGTGCACATGGATTGGTAGTTTACAAGTAAATAATGTGTTACAGGCAAAATAGTTATTCTAATTTCTTTGCCCACCTCTGTTTTTTATTTCTTAAAGTAGGAGAAAGATTACTTTATACGCGCTTCTTAATCAGTATCAGAATTGTTGTTTTATAGTATGAGAAAACTGTTGTCACTTTGTGGTCAACATTTCTTTGAACAGGCAACTGACTTTAGGCTCTGCATGTTTCACAGATTTAAAAGAAATCAGGTGGGTGATCCCAGTTCTCTACATTAAGAGGTTTTGTATGCGGAAAGAATGGTTTTGTCAGTTGTCAGTTGCTGAGGTTTGGAGTTGTGGATTACTCTGGGATATGCATCTGAATTCCTTTTCTCGTCCCACAAATGTTGCAGGCTGCCAACTTTTCTGACTTTGGAGCTCTAAATTAAGGCCAGTTCCTTTGCTCATCCCACAAGCTCTTTCATGTTTTTTAACCGCAGCCTGAGAAAGGCGCCTTGGTTTCAACAGCAGCAGACCAGCATATGTTTACTTAATTCCTAAGACATGATGACAGTAGTCTCTGTGCCACTAAAAGCTTTTTTTCTTGATTATTTTCTGTTGAAGCTGATTTCTAAAAGTTTTTCACATGCCACATGTTTTATTGCAGTGTCTTCAGTATGACCCATGAAGAGCAATGGAAATTAAAGGAACAGCAACTGAAACTGCAAATTGCTAAACTGGAGGCTGTTATTGAATCTGATTTAGCAGACAAAAATGAAATCCTTGACAAGATCAAAGTAGAAAGAGGTATATTTCTGAAATAACTATCATTTTCTCATGATGTGAGATTCTTCTATGTTGGAGTCCAGGTATATTGCCCAGAAAAATGTAGATTCTATTCTTAGTGATTTCAGAGCTGCCTTTTAAGCGTACATTTGGCCAATGCACTTAAGTTATGACCAGCTATTAAGTACAAAAATTGACCCAGTGCAGATTACGTGCTGTATGAGGATCATATAACTCCAGGTGTATTCATTCTTCGTGTTTGATTAACATTTGCTCTTTATTCTGTATTTGTCCTCTTCTCTACATTGAAAATTCTTATGGAAAAGAGGACCATCTGACAGCCCGTCTTAATTCTATTTACTGTACAAAGTTGCATGCAGCCTATATAGGCCCTTGAAGATGGTTGCCATTCATCTTTGTGAATTCAGAATTTTTAAATATTTTCAGTATACACTAATTTTTATTTTATGTGGTTTTCTTCCCATGCTGTAGGACAACTTCTCAGTGAATCTTTGACCTTGCAATGTTTTCTGGTTTTTATCTCATTACTGTGATATACTATGGCAAGCTAAAGTTTACAAAACAAGAGCATAGCCAGGAAGTAAAATAAACATTTTCAGAATTGAGTCTTCAAATGTGTAGTTTTAAAAGGTGTATCTCTGTGAACAATTGAACGGAATGAAGTGGCCCAACTTGTGAATAATTCTTCTTATGGTTATGGCTCAAGTTCAGCATGTGCTTACCATTAAGATTCTGAGTAGCTCTGCTGACTTCAAATACCAGATAAAATATTTAAACACATTATTTCCACAGCAACTGTTTGCAGAATTAGCCTTAAGTGATACTAAAATAAATAAGATGCCTTAAGCTGAAATAATACAAAGTTATGACATACTGATAGTTAGAGACAGTTGTTAATGACAGTTTGATTATGCAATGCAAGATTTAAAGTGATATTAAGAGCATGAAAAATCTTATAGGCCATACTATTATTTGGTTAAGTTGAATGTGAAAAATCAGGCAACACATTCCATCTTTTATCCTTCCTATGGGCATTATGTTTAAGTGGCAAGTCTTTACCTCCCCTTCCCCATACTGGCACAATGACTTTTCTACTCTTAAACTGGATCACCAAGTTACTGTGCTTTCCATTTCTATTGAATTGAACTTGCTGCAGTTTGAGTAGATCTTGTAATAGCCTTCAAGATCTATATATTTAGGATTTGAGTACAGCTTCTTGTCTTTGACCAGACTTAGGCAGCATAAGTTTCTTCAATCATGCTTCAGAGTGACATCCTTTTTTTAAGTTCAGCAGGAGAATTGAAGTACTTTTTGTTTTAACCTGCTGCCAGGAACTAGTGTAGAAACAGTGTCTTGTCTACCCTTTGTAGTTTGGCGTATGAGTCTTTCCTCAAAACTTCTTTTACAGGAGTAAGATAGATGTTAAAATAAATGAAATCTTGAAAAAGACTAACATCATTGGCTTTATTCATGTCCTCCTCCTTCAGTATTTCTCTTTCAGAGTGATCATGTAATTTGGATCTGAATTTTTTAGTAGTATTTTTCTGTCCATAACTTCATAATGTGTTTTGTAATACTTCAGAAATAAATTTAGACAGAAAACAGAATAACTAGTAACTTATTTTAACTTATTTCACATTGTGATTTTTTGCGCTTTTTTCTTTTAATGTGGTGTTTGCTGATGCTTTATCACGCTTTCCCTGCCATGTTTTCCTTAGTCATTTATTCTTGTGTTTCTTGTCCATTTTTTATATCTCCCAGATTCTCAGCCGTAAGTTACAATGGCTGTTTGGTTCATGTTCGTTATACCTTCCTGACAATGTTGTCTCATGCAACCCTCAAAAGCTGAGATAAGCTAATACAAAATCTAAGTTGAAACAGTTACTGTAGCAAGGATTGGTGTCACTTCTCATGAATTCATACAGTCTATGTCTCTACTTGGTAATATTTATGTCTAAATAATTTTTATTTTTCATTATTAGAATCTCATGCCTTGCTGCATTCACTGTTCATAGTTACAGTGCTATTTGACACACAGTACACTATTTACTCACTGCAGTTTGTTACAGTTGTCTTAATGGGAAAATATTTTTTCTGTGTCAATAAAAGCTGACGTGAAATATATGACTAAATATTTTATTTCACTCCCTAAATATTGTTCCTCTGTCCATAAAACTACCAAAAAATCTGCATAAACACAGTTCCGGTTTGATTCCGTGGGCTAGCAAAGAAGGCAGTCCTGTTGCCCTAAATTGGACCTAGAAGGCAAAGAGAGGGTTTGGCAAAGAAGAAGAGGGTGGTTAGATGCTCTTATACATATAGGAGGTAGATTATTGGGTAGTAAGCAAAATAGGTCTCAGTGGTCTTGGAAGCATGTGCTTTTTATTTACAGGAGAAGACAGTGACTGTTTTCTTTTTTTCTGCCCTGCTACCTGGTTGGTCTATGAGAACTCTTTCAATGAATTTATGTAGGAGGTGAACAAATGCGGAGCCTTTTGCTGATTAAGATTCTAATTTTCTCGTTCTGGGAATATGTACAAATATTTAATGTGGAAGACACCTGTGCGAGTTTATTCAAATTCTGATTTTGAGTGGGATTGCATATATTGGAACAATACATATTTTGATTACAGCTGAGAACAGTATTATTGCACAGTCCCTTAAGTGTCTTGTAAGGCCCTTATCAACACAGAGGGCTGTCTGCAATCCTGTAGTCTGCTTCCAGTCGTGGCTTTGCAGCTTTTCATGCAAGCTGCTGCACCAGTGTTTTCCAAAGCCTCTGGGGCAGTGTTATTTTCCCCCTCTTCCTTGTGCTGTTACTGTCATAGACTTGCTACTGAAAACCCTGATATTGTGATGATGTGTTCTTGTGGGATGTGCTCACCAATGGTATGTGAAATCGCCTCTTCTCTCCCCCATCTTCTTCCCCTTCAGTTGCAGCTTTTGGGTTAAATTAGCGGAAGCAAACTAAGCAGCAGCCAGCATGCAGGACCAACCCTGATCCAAGTATGCTCCAATCAATGCTGATAGTGCTATAAGTGGAAAAATCCCATAGAGAGTTTGAGTGGCTGCTGATGAAAAAGAGTGTAGTTATATGGGAAAGCTGACTGGCAGGACCCTCCTGTCACTTATGTTCCCTAAAGGCTATTGTGGAAGTGTTCAGTTTCCTCCTGCCTCTTTCCCTGCGTCCTGCCTCTTTCCCTGCGTGTCTTGCACTTTTATCTTTGGTTGCAATCATAGAAACACAGCCTGTTGAGAATCTGGAGAGGCAGCATGGACAGTGCTAAGGTAGACTGAGCTGCGCTATTGGAAGATTGGCCCATTTTGTTTCAGCAAGCTGTTGAAATTGCCTCAGTCTGAACAAAAGCTAGTTTCCTTTCTATATAGCATTTACAGTTTTGAAGTTAACTTTTTAAGCAACAAATGTGAATGAGTATTAAAAATGTGTACAAAAAATTCACTGGGGTTCATGTTAGAAAAAGAGTGGACTGAGCTTGCTGCTCTTGTCAGAAAATTCATGACAGCGAGATAAAGTACCTGAGGAGGGATATCTTGTCTCCTTATCCCTGGAAAAAGTGCAAGTTCAGATGTCAGTTTATGTCGTAGGAAAAAGAGACATTGGCATGATGGCCCCTTTTCCTCTGTGGGAGACCTCCCAACAGACACAGGTCTTTTGCGTGTAGTATTTGGGAGAGTCCAGAAGATGCAATTGCTGATAAGTGTTTCACCATCTTTTATGAAGGCCTGCCTTTTCTGCTCATTCACAAGGATTATTTTAATTGTTTTCATATTTGCTTTCTGTTTTTTAGCCCTTAGTGTTTCTAATTATATTTTCTTCTTAATTGCACAAATGCATTACATTTTCCTCATAACTGCAGAGAATTAAAACCTTACTGGTGATTATGTTTTTGAATTGAAAGTGACTCTTGTAGAGTCCCAACACATGTATGAGGCAGGCTACTGTGTATAGGAGCAATGGCATTACAGATAATTCATTTTTAGTGAAGGTGTCATTTAATATATAAACTGCAAAATTAAAACTAGCCTGATGTCAGTTTTTGAAACATTTCTAAACCCTTGAGACTAGCATCTCAGCCACCTGTTTCCTGCCGAGTTCAAGCCTCTAAACTAAAAAGCTATTCTGTAAAAATAGCTAAGTTGTGCATCATGCTCTGAGGGTCAACAGAAAAGATACCAGCATAAAAAGATACCACCAGGTACTGTGGACTATCTTGCTGAAAGTGGTAGAATACGTTCTTAACTAAGTATTTAATGTCTTACCAATCAACTCCCACAAGTGCAGATGGGAATTAAAAGGCTAATACTTGCACATCAGGTTGGCACTTAACATTTATATCATTCTGACCTAAAATATGAATTTGTAATATTTCAGTACATAATATGAGAATATAACTTTGGGACTTTCAAAAAACATAGGGAGAAAAAAAGAAAGGAGAAAAATATTGTTATTAAGAGAATAAAGAGTTTGGTCAGGGGAGAAGAGTGAGAGAGTAGTTTTGTTCCTTTGAAACCTCAATGATTTCAAGAAAAGCTTGCTTTTAAAACTTTTCTGTGTGAAAGAAGGTATGTTGTTATAACTAAACTAGTTTGTCTAAGCTTTTTCTTACATCTTATTTGAGAAATCATTGAGGATGTAGCTATGCCTAAGTGGGCATTTGTGTAAAATCTGTGAAACCTTCAGCTGATAAGTTTAATGGTGTTTAGCCATTCAGATTGACAAAGAGTTTTATCCTCTCTATCCCCCTCTTCCCTCCCTCCCCGCAAAACCGAAAGCTGTACTTAGTTGGGCATATCTTTCTCTTTAGAAACACACAAAGTATAGATTTTTGACACTGACTTCTAATGAAAGAAGAGTGTTTTGCTTTTTTGTAATCCATATACCTATACAGTGTGTATGGATTTAAACCAAACACCTCTATTTCTGTTTGTTAATAGCAGATTTCCCAATACAAAATAAATCAGTTTCTAGATTTGAAAATGAAATTTTCATGCATAAGTTAATACAAAAAAGCAAGTTTATAGTTTGTATAATCATGTTGAATTAAGTAGAATATATTGTTCTTTTTCTATGTTAAGACCAAAAGGAAAAGCTGATGCAAGAGAACAAAGACCTGCAGTTACGCTACCTGGAACATAAGCAACAACTAGATGAACTGAAAAATCACGTGAACGGTTTGACCAAGGTGAACTCTTTTTGTTTAGAATATGAGCAAAAAAAGCCATTCTATGTTTTATGCATAGTGCAAATGCTTCTTGAAAGTAAAAAAATAGAGAAATATAACTTTGTTTATTCATGATATCAAGCAAGATGTCATATCTAGTAAGAATGCATCTTGTTATTCTGAATGTATTTCTTCGATATTCATTCACCTCTAATAACACCTTTTCATTAAGTATTTCTGTTTCAGGAAAGTGATATTGATGTGGCAGAACTCAGTGAAGCCCTACTGCTTATAAAGGTAATTTAGAAAGAATGAGCATATGGGGTGTTGGAACTAGATGATCTTTAAGGTTCCTTCCAACCCAAACCATTCTATATGTTTATATATTTTGCATTTTTTCTTTTTTCTTTTTTCAACCCTTACTTGACCATTATATGTTTTCTTCACAATGCATGGGATTTTCAAGGGCTGAATTATTTGTGCATCTTTCAGTAATTAATGTTTCAAGCTTTTATGTGTGCTTTTGTCATTTTTCAGTTACTGTGAAGCAGAAGGGAAGATGAAAAAAATTGCCAGGATGAAATCTAGATTTATGTAGATAATTCATTATAACATCAAAAGTGAATTAAACCAGGTTCGCAAGCATTTTTTTGAAAAAACTTACTTTTTCTCAGTTAAGAACAAGATGGCATGATAATGTTTTTTATAAATTCTGTAATTTATGGGAGTGTACTATAAGCATGGAAGTTCTAAAATGCAATACAACGATGCTTAGCAACTTCTCTTTGTTTATTAAAGCAGAAAAACAAAAATACCCAGAAAATTTTTGGGTTTTTAATCTTTCACAAATTGAAAATGAAGTGAGGGTGAGGAGAAGACATCAGTGAAAAAATAGGTTTGCATTGTTTGCACTGTTCCAATGACTTACGTTTTATTTTCTTGAGGAAGTGTTTACTGTAAATAGAATCTTTTCCTGCTACTTAGATGCAAATGATAATTCTGTAATGATAATTTAAAAAAGAAAGAAAAAAACGCTACCCTAGATGAAATTTAAAACGCCAGTATTAATAACACAAACAATGTAGATTTGAGAATAATAATTCAGGTTTTGTACATTCACTGAAGCAGGATTATTAATTATATAAAAAGCAAACGTATTAAGGGGTTTGTATTTTCATTGGATAGGAATGATTGCTTCTGAATATCTCATACATTTTAATTGGTTCCTGATAATCATGAGATTACATTACTGAATACAATCCTGACACTTACTGGTCTACCTCATTCCTATTTTTTGCATTACCACATGCTCAAAATGTAAAGTTAGGCTTACTGTCGTCTTGTTGTTCCAGAATTATATCCCAGTGTTATATTTAACCAGGCACAAATACATCCAGATATTTTGCAAAAGTTTGTCTAGTAATTTTTCAAATTTGTTCCAGGTTCGAAAACAGCAGACGAATGGGGACCTTATGTTTTTGGAGAAAGTAGAAGATGATACCCGTAAAGATTTAGAATGCTCTATGCGGGAGCTGCAATTAACACATGCAGAAACAGTGCAGGAACTTGAAAAGACAAGGAATATGTTAATTGTGCAGCACAAGATTAACAAAGATTACCAGGTACTAAACTCTACTTACAGTGGAAAGTAATCTGATATTAACATTTTAACATTTGTAGCACTGGAAATTGTTGTAATTAAGCAACGCAAATTCAGCAGCAAAGCCAGTCTGTTTATAGGTAACCTAACCTAAGATTTGCTGTTGTTAAAAGTGTTGTTTAAAAACCGTGAGATCCAAATGCCTCTAACTTTTAACTCACTCTGATCAGAGCCCTCAAGCCATGCCTTCTTGGGATTATCTCTGAGCTCTTATCAGGTCCTCACAGGAAAAATATTAAGTGTACTTATCAAATAAGCTTCCTTTTCCACAACACTCTGCTTTTACTCTCCTGTGCTGGATTACTGCAGAACATATTTTGACTTTTCATTCAATTAGTCTAAGTTTAAAATAACAAAACCATTACAGACACTATTAGGAACATTGTTCTGAAAGAATAGCTAGTCTGCTTTTCTTAATAATGTTTTTTGATTTTGCTGAAATTCAAGCTGACTGCTGTATTGTTGAATTAAAAATTGCTGCTATTTTTCTGTACTTTAAATGTTCTTTCCTCAAATCTGCCTGTATTTTAATTTGTAGCCAAATGCGTGTGCAGCATCAGTGCATACAAGCCTCAAAAGTAATTTTTAAGTGCAAATATTTTTTTTCAGACTGAATTAGAAGTGGTAACACAAAAGATGGAAAGTCTACAGAAAGACTATGAGTTAAAACTGCAACAGTATGTCCATCTTCTTGATATTAGAGCTGCACGCATCAGAAAACTAGAAGGTATCTTTAAAATATATTCTTTTCTGATTTACATATTTTATCTCTTGCAAATTATTGTTGTAAATTTGTTCTTCATTTGAGACACTTTTTCATTCCTGAAAGTAGTAGAAAGGTCATTCCTTTCATGGAAAATTATCTGTGTGGTGTTTCATTGACTTAAATTACAAAGTTATTAATCAAACAAAATTTAAAAAAACAGCTTATGCTGCAGCTATTGCCTAATAAGAGTAAAACTACCAAACTTAGATAGGGGTTTTGTTTTTTTTTAAAAAAAAATAATCATACATTTATGGTCAGCTTTTTCTTTTCCTGTCCTATCATTACATAATTATTTAATGTATTGCTAAAAATCCCAAAGTCATGGTGTCATTTACCAATGGGATATTTCAATATGATGTATTTAAAATGCTGTTTTAATGGCTTCAGTGTGTAAAGGTGCATAGAAAGCCTGAAATAGAATACCTTACAAACCCCAATGTCATAACGATTTTCATGTTTTGTCTCTCCAAGTTGCATCCCATGTACTAATGATTACATGATTATTTATGTGCTAATTCTGTAGGCATGCATTTTTCTTTGTTCACCATTTACCACCTGTGAAGCCGGGCAACATGTAAAGGTCTTTGCTGTTAGTTCTGTCCAGTCAAAATATTACGGAGGTTAAAAGTCAGCTGTATTCTTTCTTTCCCTGGCAAATTTAGTTCAACCCTACAAAATATGTATCCTAAGTCTCTGCTACGTTTGCACAGTGATACTTATTTTGATCATTGCATAAGATTTCTGAATTTTTGCTTGTTGACTCCCTTGTAGTCTATTATTGTTAGGGGCCTGTCTCTATTTTTATGTATCTTGAAGCAGCTCCATTGTGGAGGTATTCTTGATCGTTGTCAGTGTGCTAGATGAGCTGTACATGTATGATTCTAATGTGCGATTGCTTTTTTGGTAACGCATTTGAGAAATTAACTTTCCTAATATAATCGAATTATGCTTTTTTCCTCTCTATTCATTCACTAAATTATGTTTGATTTTTAAAGAAGATGGTCACATTGTAGTTTATTTTATTTTGTTGCAGCCCAACTAAGAGAGATTGGCTATAGTACAAAACGGCATAAATCCAGACCAGAAATACTGCCAGGTGGTCCAGTGGATGAATTTGATGAACCTTTACACTTAGAAAGAGGAGAGAACCTTTTTGAAATTCATATCAGCAAAGTGACCTTCTCTTCTGGAGCTATACAAGCTTTTGGTGACCATGAGCTTGCAACTTTTTGTACTTATGCATTCTATGACTTTGAACTTCAGATAACCCCAGTAGTTTGTGGGTGTACCCCATCATATGACTTCACTTCTCAGTATCTTGTGCAGGCTGATGACTGCTTCTTCCACTATATACAGCAAAACAGTATCACACTTGAGGTTCATCGTGCGTATGGCATAGATTATGAAACAGTTGCTACATGTCAACTGAAGGTGCATGAAATCTTGGAAAAGAATGGGAAGATCTACAGCACAGCAAATTTAGTTGGTAATTAACATACAAAAAAGTATTCTGTTTGTGGTATTGTGACAATTAAGTAATGTGTATTTGGCCAACAATGAATTTGTGTATTACTATTTCAAAAGAGAGGGGGGAAAAAAAGGTTTATACAACATGATATTTCCTATTGCATGTGCAGCATGTTCTGGTGATTCTGCTGACAGTTGTGGGCAAGCTCTGACAGGTGCAACTTTGGCCATAATGGCTGAGGACAAAGATGGTGTCCTATAGTCATCCTGAAGTATGTGACATTAGTAGTATTGTGACATGCTGGAAATGGCATTAGTAAATCTTGTCTGAAAATAGCAAGTGATTCTTTGTCTTGTATAAAGGTTACTTCCAAAGTGTTACTACTGCGCATGTGAAGAATTTTAATAAAAGATAGTATCACTTTACTCAACAGAATTATACAAAACCAACATTGAGAGAAGTAGCTAGTGGAGCAGCGTACTTGACTGCATTGTAGGTACTATTCATATGTTAGAATTTCTCCATGAATACTGTAGAGAAGATATTTTAAAGTAAGACCGATACTCTTTTTTATTTTGCTTTATTATTTTATATATTGTTAATTCTGGTTTAGTTGTTTAATGTAAGGTTCTTTTCATCCTCCGGGACTACTGTTGATACAAGGGGGCTGTATCAACTTCATCTTACTTCAACTATGAAACGTATAGTAATTCTAGTGGAGTCTTGTAATATGTTTAAATGAAATTAAATCATTTTGCTTTTGCATATGCAGTTTTTCTATTTGGCAGACCATACATTTAAAACAAAAATACTTCTGCATTATAAGGCTATCAAACACATCAGTGCTTTATATCTGCCCCAAATGCCATAAATACATTCTCTCGTTCCTTATCAATAAAGGAGGAAATGTTTGCAGTGGTTGTAATTTAAACTGCTAAGTGAAAGGTCTTCATGTAATAGTCATAAGGCATCAAAGCAGTACAAATGATGATTACAGTTAATGATATTTCATATAGTAGCATAATCTATGGGAAGAGTTTGTTTAGGTTTTGTGCATTATTTTCCTTTTAATTTTGGTTTAAGATAATTTTAAGATGTCCTGGAAAAGCCTTTTCTAAGAAGTACTTGATATATTCTGTGCTTCTTTACTTCTTTTTTAAGAAGCACTTTGTCAGATCAGTATATTCAGAGACCTCTAACTGCCCACTTTTGTCAAAAATCTAGTTTAAGAAGCTATATAAAAATATATGTATTTTATATATATATATAATAAGCTATAAATAAAATAGTTTAATAAGCTATTATAAAGTGGTATTTCTGACAGTAATTTAAACTGCATACTACTTTGTGGGACACTTCCAACTGTCGACATACAAAAATGTCCTAAGCTTTATTTGCCTTAAAAAGATTAAAATAAAGAATTTGACTTGACTCCATAGCTTGAACAGTCAATATTGCAGAGTACAACGTGAGAAATGGTCATGTTTCTGTTTTGGGTCATACATGGAAAGCCAGAGGTTTTGTTTCTGTCTATAACATGAACTACACATATCATGTCATAAACACTGTCATAATGCATAGTCACAAGATAACTAATCTGTAATTTGTGGCATTTCCCAGCTTTTGACTTAAATACCTTAAATAAGAAAATTAATGCAATCCTGTATGTATTTATTCCTTAGGAATCAAAAGAAACGTACCAAATTATGGTACCTTAGAATACTGGATCAGGTTACGAGTTCCTATGGATCAAGCTATTAGTCTCTACAAGGAAAAGTTGAAGGCTCTGGGGTATATGACGCCCAATTTTAGCGAACATGAACAACCATTCCAGGTATGTTTGAGTTTGTATTTCATAGTTTTGATAGAATAAAATGTTCAAAATTACTTTTTGGTTCAAATAGTTTACTTCAAGTCTTGATATGTTCAAGGTTACCAAAGAACCAGTTGAATTACTGCTTTCCTGAAGAAACAAAGTCTTAAACTTCAGTCATTTATTTTTACTGAAACTGTCGTTAGAATATTTGAAATTACTATATTTAATTTCCTTAACCTGTAAGTGCCAGATTTTGTTAACATTTTGTTCTAGTACAGTATTCACAAATGTTAAACCACCTGGGTGTCAGATCAGTATAACAGGTGAAGTGGTTGCTCAGAAAGGTCTCAAAAGTTCTTAATGTTTGAGTAATACGAGATTGAGATATTTCACATTTTCTTTCTTATTTTTATCTGGATAATGAAGATAATTTTGGTAATGTAATGCAGTGTATAATCACATTTAAATAAGGGTCACAGGCAGAAAAAGGAGGAACTTTCAGATGTCTTTAAGAATTGTTTAAGAAATAAAACCAATCAGATTGAAATGTATAAATATAAAAATAAATACTTTAGGGTTGCTAATGAGCAATTTTTTTAGTCTGTAGCTGTTTAAATTACTGTAAGTCTGCAGTAAATTTAATGCTTTATTTTGTTCCATAATGTAAATTTTATATTATAATTGAATCTCAATGGATTCCATGATGGAATCTGAGAAGTATGTTTAGCGTGTGAATTCTATTAAAGGCCAGCGTAGGCATTTTCAGAATAACTTCATGTTTGATAACATTGTCACATTTGCTTTAAATCTGATTTTTAAAATAAGCAAAGAAATTTTTAACTAACTCATGAAATCTGGCCATTGTTAAATGCCAAAATATGTTATTTAGTTTTCTCTATTTTTGATTATATTATTTCTAGCTGTGTTAGCAATCTAAATACAGTTGAAAGGTAAGCATGTGGAAGAGAGCATTTTGTTGTAATTATTGTAAAATTGCAAATTCAAACATGGCAACTGAAACATACTGATTATGCAGGACAAAATAAAACAGAAAAAATGTCAGAAATGAAGAACAGCTTCTACAGAGCTGTTTGAAACAATGCACTTTTCAGAAATGTTTCATGGCAAAAACTGAAAGTCATGTAGCTAATAGCAGATGGTTACATTATGTTAAGGGTTTTGTCAATCTGCATCTGCAAAAGTAGCTTCAGTTGTGCATTCCAAATTTTAAGTTTTCACTAGTTAAACATACATATAAAATTTTCTGTCCTGTATAGTGGCAGAAATAATGGAAACACGAACTGCACATAAACTGCTATAAATTATTTTTCTTTCCAGTTCTGTATGTAGCCAGAAATAGTAGCCTTAAAGTTGAAAACTGTCATGTTTGTTTTTCTCATTAACTGTTTCAGTGTGGGTTATTTAATCAGAGTATGTTAACATTTTATCACACAAAATCAAATTGATACATGTTTCCCCATATACCAGAAGACAGAACTCTGACTTTGACAAGCAAGATAATTATATACAATTCGTGAAAATAGCTGTGACATATTACAGTAAAAAAGGAGATCCTTTTGAGATCAATATAGATGAGGATTACTCATTTAAGAGAGTCATGTTATTTGTTTTCTTCTTTAATTTTTATTAAAATTAGTTTCCCAGTTTGCCAGCTATGGGTTTCACAGTATCTACAAGCCATGCTGATAGGTAATCCAAAAAAATGTGTGATATCATTGATCTCTTCAGTTTACTTCAAAGATTGATTATTTCTCTTCACATGCTGATTTCTAATTTTTGTAAATTATATAGGTAAAAGTTTTGGAGGAAGGAAAAAAGCAGAGGAATCTGCAGTGCAATTTTAATTACTGAAAAGTACATATATAAAAGGGACTACAGTTATAAAAATTTCTTGACACATAATAGCTGTCAAGATGAGAATCCTTAATGGCACTAGATATGAATCACTCTTAAAACTGTGGTCTTCACTGCTTTGTAGATAATCAAATGACAAGTAGATCATAAAACTTTAGAAGAATAAAGCAAACAATCACAGATCTGAAAGGATTAACCTCTTATTTCCTTATACCAACAACTCAAGAGAGATGTCATTGATTTTATAGAGCAAGTAATATTTTGACATACAAAATGAAACAGTAGTTTGAGTGTCATTGAAATAATCAGTTATTTGTTCTATTTATATAGTTCTTAGAATTCACCAACATAAGAATTCTAATGTTTTTAATTTAACTTCTTTCTCATTTAAAGCAGCAGATACTCAGAACTGCCCAAGTCAGCACTTCAACAGATGGCAATTTAAATGAACTCCACATTACAATAAAATGTTGTAACAATCTACAATCCCGAAAAAGACATCTTCAGCCAAATCCTTATGTTCTCTACAAGTTCTTTGATTTTGCAGACCATGATACTCCCATCATTCCTAGCAACAACAACCCACAAATAGATGACCATATGTGTTTCCAAGTGCCAATGAATGCAGATTTAGACCGATACCTAAAATCAGAATCCTTAACCTTTTATGTATTTGATGATGGTGAAACAGAAGAAGGTGCTTATGTAGGGAAAGCCAGTGTACCTCTTATTTCTTTAGCACATGACAGATCTATCTCAGGTAAGAATTAGACCTCTTTAAACTTAACAAAATCTTCACTTCCTGTTTTGTATTTTTTTAAATATCTTTAAGAACCAAACTAAAGAAAGGCTCTTCAGAGGGATCTAGATGGGCGGGGTTGATGGGCTGAGGCCAATTGTATGAGATTGAACAGGGCTAAGTTGCCAGGTCACAACAGCCCCATACAACACTACAGGCTTGGGAGAGAGCGGCTGGAAAGCTGCCCAGTGGAAAAGGACGTGGGGATGCTGGTCGACAGCTGGCTGAGCATGAGCCAGCAGTGTGCCCAGGTGGCCAAGAAGGCCAACAACATCCTGGCTTGTATCCAAAACAGTGTGGCCAGCAGGACAAGGGAAGTGATTGTCCCCCTGTACTCGGCACTGGTGAGGCCGCACCTCGAACCCTGGGTTCAGTTTTGGACCCCTCACTACCAGAAACACACTGAAGTGTTGGGAGTGCATCCAGAGAACAGCAATGAAGCTGGTGAAGGATCTAGAGCACAAGTCTTATGAGGAGCAGCTGAGGGAGCTGGGGTTGTTCATTCTCGAGAAAAGGAGGTTCCGAGGAGACCTTATTGCTCTCTACAACTACCTGAAAGGAGGTTGTAGCGAGATGGGTGTCGGTCTCTTCCCCCAAGTAACAAGTGATAGGACAAGAGGAAATGGTCTCAAGGTTGCACAAGGGGAGGTTTAGATTGGGTATTAGGAAAAATTTCTTCACTGAAAGGGTGGTCAGGCATTGGAACAGGCTGCCTGGGGAGGTGCTTGTGTCACCATCCCTGGAAGTGTTTAAAAGATGTGTAGATGTGGCACTTAGGGACATGGTTTAGCGGTTGACTTGGCATTGTTGGGGTAACTGTTGGACTCAATGATCTTAAAGGTCTTTTCCAACCTAAATTATTCTGATTCTAAAAGCCCGTATCATTCATCTGCCGTTCTTGTCTGACGTAATTTTAAACTCCAGTGAAATCCTTGAGAGAAATTTTGTATCTCAGTGTTACTTAAGTCATAACTAATGAAAAGTCTGTGTCAGAGCTTTGAAACTGGTGGATGATTTTTTTTTTAAATACAAATATTAAACTTCAAACATTACAGAAGGAAAAGACCTGAGGGAGACAAAATGTTTTGAATATCTCTTTTCTTTAATAAGATAGTACTAACAGAATGTTCCAGGATTGTTGCATTTTAACTCAATTTTTAAAATGGTGCTTGTTTTTGTGTCTGTTGGCTGTCCTCCTTTTGCTGTGCACCTCTGGTTCTGTCTTTTCCACACCCTCCCATGAGGTGGCAATAACATCCCCTCAGCCTCCTCTTCTGAAGGTGAACAAATCACTTCTTTCAGCCTCTTCTTTGTCATGTGCCTCCAATGCTCTGAAGCTCTTTGTAGCCCTCCAGTGGACCTGCTCCAGAATGCCAATGTCTGTCTTGTCCTGGAGAGGCCAAAACTGGGCACAGTATTTCAGATGCCATCTCATAGGTCTCTAACAGAGAAAGTATGAAACTTCCCTGGACCTGCTTGACTGCATTCTTGCTAATGCAGGCCAGGGTGCAGTTGGCATTCTTTGCTGCAAAGATGCAGCTTGGCTGGCTTATGTTATTTAACAGGACCAGCTCTTTTTCTGCAAGACTGCTTGTGGCCAGTCAACCCCCAGCCTGTACTGCTACATGAGGCTATTCCTGGGCCACTGCAGGACTGCACTTGCTTTTGTTGAACTTCATGAGTTTTCCATGAGCCTATTTTTCTACTGTGTGAATATCAGCCCTGCCTTCAGTGCATCAACTGCTCCCTGCATGTTGATACCAGTTACAACTTTAATGTGGTGTTTTTAATGTAAAAGTGCCTTACCGATTATTTATTGTCAACTATTTGAACATTTCAACATTTACGAAAATTTTAAGATATGATTCTATAATTATTCCATATAAATGGATAATAGAATTAGAATGGGTAATAGAAAATTTGCAAGTTAATTTAGCGTGTTTCTTCAGTAAAGATTTAGCAACTCACAGATTTTTAAAACTCTTATATTGTCTTTAACAGAAGTTTAGTATTAGTAAAACATGGAAATGTTTTAGCTAGATCTTGTGAAAGATGTCAGTAGGAATTAGTTATCTGGTATTGGATTATCTGAGAAACCTACAGGACATCTCGAATGAACACAGTAATTCAATCCCTTCTACATCCTGTGTTTTTGAATGTCCACAGTGTTATATTGGATATAGTTGGATCTACAAAACACAATATTTTAACACTTGCTAGCTTCTAAAGTGAAGGCTATTATTTACTTAATTCCTGAATCCCATTCAGTTTTGCATTGCATTTTCTGGTATATGTATAGAATAAGATAATCTGACAAGATTTGCATTTTGCTTTCAGGTACTTTTGAGCTAACAGATTCTGAAAGACGTGCTACTGGTACCATCACAGTTGAATTAAAATGGAAGTTTGTCTACCTACCACCAAGTGGATTGACACTGGCTGCAGACTTAACAAATTACATTCAAAATGAGGAATCAATAGCAACTAAATTAGTAGCAGAGGAAAAAACGAAAACTCCATCCCTGTCTCCTTCTTTTACTTCATCAGTGATAGTAAGTAATTCAACAAACTCAAAGAAATGAAAAGATGTTCTGTAGAGTTTTATACCTGCTTGTGTCTGAATTCCAAAAGGTACCTCCATTTGGGGGCAGGGGGCATTTCTCATTCAAACAACATCTACATCATCTTGCCTGTTTAGAGTTGAATTTAGTGCAGTTAGATTTGGCTTTGAGAAAACTTAGGCTCCCTCAAAATTTCTGTAAAATAAGATGGTTAGAATATGGCAATATATGTTCTTCAACTAATTTGTTTTATTACAGAAACCAATACCCAAACCAAGGCACCGTGCAGCTCAGGCAGACAAGAAAGTATCTTTTCTGGATCCTAGTACAATACAGATGGCCGTAAGTTTTAAGTATTTTGCTCATGCATGTTGAAGCAAGAAAGACTACTTATGTCTCGGTATGGACAATTTGTAGAACTAATAATTGAGAACATTCAATTATTTTAGCAGCACAAGACTGAGACGTCCCAGGCAATGAATGATAGCATAGTACTGCATATAGGTGGGGGATTCAATACAAGGATATTTGTGTGACTCCGTCAGAATTACTTGCTATCCTCACCAGTTTACAGGCTTCAATTTTCATAGACTTAGGGCAGATTCTAACAGGACCAATCAACTGTCTCTGCACCGTGTTTCTCAGCGTTCTTGGTTATTAATTAAAGTACCTTTGTACAGTGTACCTCTTGCGCATACATATAAATGGCTCTACAGAAATCACCTTGATCCGAACAGACCCTGAGTGTTGTGCTAATGAGATACACAATTCAACACATTTCAGAGTCACCTCTGAAACAAGGTTTATCAGCTGAGATTACATACACTGTGAACAAAATTGTACTTCTGAACTTGGGATGCACTATCATGTGTACATCCTTCCAGACTCTAGGAGAGTCTGCATAGAACAAACTCAAACATACCTGCTGTATGATGTAAGTTTTCATTTGATCTTAAATAATCTGCCTTCAGAGAACTAAGAATAGTCTGTATTTACTCTTTTAATTAAATCCAGTAAGTTAAGGTAGACTCATTAACAGCTAACTATAAAAGATTATGAGTATTATTACTAGTTAATAATATACATTGTACTAATTAATTACAAACTAGCTGTGATCATTTTTTTCCATTTGTAAATGCCTTGATTGGATTTATTTCTTGAAATGTTAACATCAGTTTTCAGTTCACAGGTAGTTCTGCTATTTAGTTTACCATGACTAGAACTTTATTTTGAGCCATACAGTATAGACTGGAAATAAGGATTAAGTCAATCACTTCTATTTATTAACTTAAAAAAACCCGAATAACAAACAAAACAAAACAAAAAAACAAAACAAAAACCCACCAGGTCGAATGTTGGTGAAATCAAATCTTTTGAGAGCTTAGATGTGGAAAATGAATGGTTTCACTCACCCAAACCATTTATAAGAATTGTCCAGCCTCATAAGTAGAAGCTATAGCAGAGGATAGAAGCAGTAATGCTAATGCAGGGCAGCAAAGGAGGACATAATTTCCTCTCCAAATGCTTCTCCACCAGTAAAATTATACCAACTTTTGTGTGTTAATTATCTACCATATATTAAAGGCTTTCCCTCATTTTACCCATAACTTAGGGCTCTGTTGTTGAAAATAACATGGAACTTCCAGAGAAGGTGAAGGCTTCAAGAGTTTCAGAGGTATGAGATTATTCAGGTTTTGTGGTTTTATATAACATTGCGTTTGAATTCCATGTGTATGTTACTTTTTCAGAGTCATGCATCAAAAATCAAACTACAATAAAGTAAGATCTCAGACTTCTCTGAAATACAAGAAAAAGTAATTCCTTGTGATGACAATCATGGTTTTTTGGCCATTAGAAAGGGAGGAATATCTCTACTTATTTACTTTCTTCTGTGTTTGGATGAACATCATTTTGTATTCCCCCTAAAAATTGCCATTATATAGTGGGGGCAAATGAAGAAAAAATGGAGTAACTTTGGAATATTGCTAAATATGTAACATTCCAAGAAGAAGAAAAGTGTTACATGTTGTAACTTGTAATGGTCCGATTGGTTGTGAAAGTAAGTTGTGGCAGATTGGCAGACTGTAGTTTCTAGTGGTGTAACAACATTTATTTACTGGCTTTTATCTTCCTTTCACTATGCTACTTTAAAGCTCCTCTGGGGCTTTGATTGAGAAGTTAAGTCTCCCACTGGATCAGGTGGTACTGGTCAAGTAGAACAATCAAAAAGTATTCTCAGTCTGAAAACTTTATCCACAAAATGCAACTCTGTCACTGAAGGAAATGAAAAAGAATGGCCAAACATTGCCTAAAACACAGTGGTTATGACACATCATCTATGCCAAGGAGGAGCATTAGAAACATAAAGTCAGTTTTCTACGGCTTGAAAACTTCAAGAATATCTTTTTTTAGAAGAAGACTCTTAAGTGTTTGTTAATGCTGTTTTGCTCTGTGTGCCTCCAAATGTGTTAGAATAGAAATAACTCTTCAGGCCAGTTCTGGAAAACCTGTTCTGTGGGCAGCTGAAAGTTTTACCATGGAAAGAATCTCATGGATTCTGAGGGTGTGAGGTGAGGCATCAGTGTCTCTGTGGAAAATTCAGTCCTAGAGGAGAATTGTTGGATAATAAATAATGCATAGGTCTCCAGCAAATTTCCATGGAAGATGCCATGTCTGTAATGTTATATTCATTGATGAGGTTTTATTCTATGTAATTGTACTCAAAGAGAAAGAAGGGAATAACATTACTTCAGGGTAAGTTATGCACTAAAGATATTTTACCTTAGATAACATGTTTGTATTTTGTAGCAAAGCAGATTCTTTTTTATATGATTTTAGTTTGGTTTTGAAACAGAAAATCTTGTATAATTTGTTATAAAATTGCCAACTGAGTAAGGTGGTGGTGGGTTTTTTTTGTGGTTTTGTTTGGTTTTTTTTTGAAACTGAGTCTTGTAGAATGGAAAGAGCTGAAATATAAATGAATCTGGAAATCTAACAGGCTGTATATATGTTGACAGGTACCAAATGATTATAATAGTTACGTTTTCACAAATATACATCATTAGAGAATTGTCTTTCTACTGTACCAATTATTTGTTACCACAGTTGACAACTTCTTATTGTTTCCTGCACCGCATAAACAATGTAATTGTTTAAAGGCTATGTATAATGAATGTGAGCCATAAGTCTTCAAGTTTTGAAATTTAGTAAGTTTTACTATTCAAGGAATGTTATGAAGACTGTATGTTTATCTATTTTTATATAGCATGTGGTACGTGAGGTTAAACGAGAAAGGCTAGCAGATGAAAAGGTGAAGGAGATGGCTGAAGAAATTCAACAGGAAAAAGACCTCTCACATCCATCAAAGGGGCAGTTGGCTGACCAAAGCTCAGTTACTTTTGGAGATGAGACAGAAATAACTGAAGAATTGGAACCAGAAGGTAGAATTCATTTTTATGAATAAGTACCTGTATTTTCTTAATAAATCTATGTCTCTTTACACTTCCTTAAGTGTTTCTTACTAGCAGTGGGAGCTGCCTCATTACGAGAAGTTTCATGACAGAAATGATATTCTGGTGTACTTTATAGCTGAAGCTGGGTGGTGGGTATGATGGTGTTATTTTCTTCCCAAATGGAAACTGTATTGTAATTGAATGCAAAAATCTGGTATCTGACCTAGATTCATAAAATATTAAAGTAAACCTGGCTTCTATTTTAAATGTCTTTATATTCTCCCTTAGAACTGTGCTGTTCTAAAGACTATTTTAATGAATATGCTCCTTTTGTCTGCAGATAACAGCCAATGCTGATATCGGAAATCCTTTCAGACAGTGAGAGGGGTAGTATGTCTTATCACATCTGTGACATAAAGTTGTTAGAGGCAGATTTATTTAAAGATTATAAAAGCTGGGTCATCCAGTTCCACCTCTGAGCTTAAACTATTTATCATTGAAATAAACCAAGTCCACATTACCAAGTTTAAAGTAAAAGTAGAAGATGCTAAAATTTTATGTTCAGTTGTTTGCAGCTTCTGCATAAGAATTCATTAGAAAAATTGGAAAAGCGTGATGTTGAATCCCTGTTGCGGTTGTAATTTGCTCCAGAGAAAAAAGACCTGAATGCTTTAGAAGATAATTCACCTGCATGCAGAACTACTTTTTTTAAAATAAAAATAAAATTAATACATTCTGCTTTACATGTGCATGGTGTTAAATGTAGTCAGAGGAAATCCACAAATTCAGGCCATATTCTTATATAAAGCTAACTGTTGTTCATACTTTGGTTCATCACAGGACTTACATCATTCCACTCATCCACTTTCATCTGGGAAACATTACAAATTTTTTTTAGAAAATCAGAAAAAAATGGAGTTTAGATGAGACTGAAGGTCATTGATTTGCCAGTGTTAATCTTCTGCAAGGAAGAGAAGATTTACTTGGCACTTATACTTTATTTATTAGAAAAGCAAATATATTGCTATCAGGTTTCTCAGCAAGTCTCAGATGGGCTACAAATACAAGGGGTATTTAACTGCACTGATTGTTTTTAATTATTTTTTTTCAGATCAAGGTGATAGACAAGAGGATGATGCCATTGAATCAATAATAACTGATAGCGATGAATGTATTGTTTCAAGTCCAATATCCAAGACTATTAAACAGGTGAGTCATAGTATATATGGCTATTATTGGTAAGTCTAAGAAAAATATTTTCAGCCTAATGTTCTCTAAGACTAACTCTGCTATGTGTAAGGTCAGATTCTAAGGCATCTTCAATGAATATATGTTTTCCGGTTTCCTATTCAAAAAGACACCTTCTCACAGAAAAAAAAAGTTCACTTGCCTGTATTATGCATCTGATTTGTAGGCATGTTTTTTTTAAATGGGGAAATTTGTTGTTATCTTTTCCATTATTGTCATACACACTTACAAGCAGACATTTCTAATTAGTTTCAATCTGAATTCAAATTTCAGTCCTGCACAAAATCTCCCTAACAAAAGATATCTAATGTAAAGTGAATGTGTAAAGAACTTAAGTCTTGTTGTTCAGTCCTACCTGTTGCTTTATGTGGGAAGATATGCTTTTCTGCTTCTTCCAGTGCTTTCTGAGGAGGTGGAGGATAATTTCACTTGTCAAGGCCTGTAGTAAATCTACAACGCTTAGTTACCCACTGTGTTTCATCCCAATGTGTTGACTTGATTGAATGTTGCTGAAATGACAATTGTGTTAGCTTGAGGCTGTTAAAAACATGCAAATCTTGCATAGATTTTCTAGTTCATTCACAGATTTGTTTTTGTTCCTGACTTCCCAATTGTTTTAGAACTGAACATCCGTTTTCAATAAAGCTTGTACTTATACAGTATCCAATCAGTTCAGTGTACTACTTTTTCTATTATTATTTGTGGGCATTTACAGTAGTGATAGTCTCTTGACTTGTTCTTAAAACCAGCAATTAACGAACATAAAGTCATATATACAAAATAACATAGCATAATACAAATTCTGAAAATTTACTTTGAACAGTATTTCAATACTATAGTTCTCTAAAAAAAAAGAATAATTCATACTTTTAGATGTATCGTTGACTGAACAATCTTAAAAAATATAAAACTATAAGTTCAAATGGATAATAATATTTGTAACAGTTAATACCTCTGGTCTGTCTTAGCCTTCTTTTAAAGGTGTACTCTTATATCCTATTGGTCTTACCTTTTTTTAATGTTCTGCAATGTAATAACCTAGAGGTAGTTTGATTATTTTTTTTCAATTATTTTTTACACTTTTTTTTCAAGACTCTGTGACATATTACAAAGTAACTAGCAACAAGAAGCAATGCTTCATATGAGAAATATTGCTCTTTTTTTTTTCTAAAGCTGTAGAAGGGATTTATAAATGCTATCACATAAATGCTAGAGAAGGGTACAGAAAGTACTTTTGAAGACAAAATTACATTGTTTATGTGTAAAATGGTAAAAAATCTTCACCTGTGATTTTCAGAACTAGAACGACTGCTACTCATCACCATTAAGTCAAACTATAGTATGGTTGATCTATACATTTCTAGTCGTCCTGTATTTTATTTTATAAAAATTATTTAAGAACAATTCTGAGAGGATTTTGAGTGTAGATTCATTTCAGGTACAGTAATTTCTCTCTCTCCATTGATCTGTTCCTCTGGTAACAAAGTGCGTGTTCAGGAAAGGTAGATAAGACAACAAAAGCTATAAACTGTTAAGGCAACATGTTTGATACAGATTGGATTTTAAAAATAGGCATTGGTGTATTTGAAATCTTGGGTTAATTATAGAATACAGCATGTAAAAATTGCGATTGAATTTGTTATTTTTTTAAGATTAAAAATCACAGTCTTTTATCTTTTAAGATAAATATCCTGCTGGTAATCAAACACTGTAAATAAGACCTGTGATGTTTAGAGATTGTTATGCTAATTATCCTATAAAACTGAGTTGTATGCCAAACTGTTTAAGCCATTTAAGATCATACTGTTCCTTTTTTGCATGTTGCAAATTAGACAGTTCATGGTTATTTCTTAGATATGTTGATCATAAAGGGTATCTAACAGATTTTCCAGTACTTAGCTGTACCACTTGCTTCTTTCTCTTTTCTTCTTGTCTGTGATGTATAATTAATCATAGATTACTTCATTTTGTTTCATTTCATTTACAACATTTATGAGCTTCACTTTGTCGGTATGAAATGCTTGTCCCCTTCTTTCCTTTCCAAAGTGGCGTAATTAGTGTTAGCATCTTTTTTAACAGGCTACATAAAGTTTAGTGGCTGGATTAAATCAAGTCATTAACATAATGTGCTATACAATTTGCCCCTATCTCTTTTCGTTTCCAGTACATCAAAGTGCCACAGAGTGCCAGTGTAATTGGGCCTTGCTAGCTTGTCAGGTTCAGTCAGGCTGATGGCTGCTGCTTTTACTAAAAAGCTTCCAGGCATGATAATTAATAGAGAAAAGAAGTCTGAGAAATGTAAAAGTTTGGACAGTTCTCTATGAATATTTCATACATTTGAATAATCAGAAGTTAACATTATCAATTTGATGTATAATACATTGATTAAAAGCCTTGTTTCAGATCCTCAAAATAGACATCAAAACTGGGAATTTGCATTTTCTTTGGCATGGTCTTTATATTTAAAAAAAAAAAAATTAAAAAAAAAAATCTTTTCTCTTCCATCTCCTCCTCCCTTTCACCCCCGTGTCTACACTGTATCCTTACAGGAGATAATATAGCATTCAATTATCACAATAAAATTTACTGCTGTCAGCTTCCAAGTTGTCTTAAAAGGGGCCCATAAGGCAATTACTGGCAAAAAGAATTTATTTGGTGGTGGTCCCATTTTTTCTATAGGTGTATTTACATGTCTCTGTTTCGTTGCAGATACTGTGAGTGTGTTATCTTGTGCTAATAGTAATTTATTGAAAACTGTCATTATCAGTTCCTGTAAATTAAGATCTCAGAGTCTAAATAATTTTGACATGAAAATCTCTCTTAAAGAGCATTTAAAAAGCAATACCAATTGCTTGTGGTTCTGCTGGTCAGTGAAACGTGTTTGTGCAAAGGTGGGAAGATGTAAAGCATAAAGCTTGTTTATAGGAAAACAAAAAAGACTTCCTTTTATTATGCCTTTTTTGTGCAAGTACTTGAATAGTGCATTTTCTCCTAGGAGATACTGCATTCATTGAAAAAAAGAAAATTACTTGGACATTGTATTGCAATTTTCAATTTTGGCTGTCTTGATTTGTCTTTACCATTATTTTCTGCAGGACTTGAGTACCTTTGGTGTAATTCAGGGAGATTTCTGAGTGCTCAATGCTTTTCTTAAACTGGCTTGTTCTGTGAATATCTAATCTGAATTTAGAGAACTAACATTTTAGGGTTTTAGTATTGTCCTGTGTAGCTGAGTTGGCTTGATTCTACTGTGCCTGAAATACTAATCCTTTGTATTCTCTGAGTGTTGTCTAGATCTAACCTTAGGTTGCTTTGTGTTTTTCTTCTGTAAGAAATTGGGGAAGTGCTGCACCAGCCGATTTAATAAAACAAGAAGTAAACTTCATGAAACAGAACCATCTTACCAGAGTAAGATAAAAGTAACTTATTAAAGGTTTATAGTCAGTGTTGTGAAAGACTACTGATGGGTCTAAGATTAAAAAGGAGCATTTGCCATTCTCCATCTTTAAGGTGATTGTTCCTACTAGACAGGAACTAAAGTAAAAGAGAGGAAGTTTGAAAAAGTCCAGGAAAGACCTTAGTTGTCTTTTGCCACTGATAAAGTTTGAGATGACAGTAGTTTGAATAGGCAGTACACTGAAATGATGGATTTACAACTTCTAGTGCTTGTCAAATATGCTTTGAAGTAATAATCAGGAGCATGTACTGCAAGTCATTCTTCCTGATGAAAGAACTGAAAGAAGAGGGAGACCCCAAACACCAGTTTTTCAAATTATTCAAAACAATAGAATCTTAAGTCATTAGGTAACTCATTAATTTTTAGGTAACCAATAAAACTAGTTAGGATATTAAATTACGTAGAAAGTAAGATTTAAGGCTGAGTGCATAAGCCCACAGGAAAAAACATCAACAGGAGTCATTCTTAACTGAGCTGGTAATATTTTTTTGTGGTTGTGAATATGAATGCCCCTCAGTTATTTGCTTGAGAGGCTGTTTTTATCAGAGCTCATTGACATGGAAGTAAGTTATGGTGACTTCACAAGTAGAAAGGAGCATTCTTCCAGCTGGAGGTCTAAAAAGCAAAGGCTGGGATTTGAAACTAAATTTGAGTTTTGATTAGCTGCAATATATATCACCACGCATAATTTTTTTCACACTGTAGGTAATACGAGAGAAAATCAAATTCTGATTTTTGACATTTTTGCATGTCTATATTGTCCCCACATAATACTATGATGGGGGACGGGGGATGGGGGCAGACAGACAGTATCAAATTTTAAGTATTAAAGCCCTAAATGAAAAGAACAGCTGTATTAAAAATGTGTAATTTGATATATTTTTTTTCACTAGAGGTGCATGTTTAATGAATGAAGATGCTATACTGATACTTCTGCTTTCTTCCTATACCAAAAGGTTTTTTTTCTAAATGGATTAACTTTCAAATACAGATTTTAAGAATTTAATTTATTTTTAAATCGAACTAGAAATCTGTTATCTACATATAGAAAAATACATGCATAGATATTTACAAAACCAGAAATCCTATTATATTTGTCTTTGTATAGTTTTTGACAGAATACTGCTACTTATTTTGTCTTACTACTTAAACTTAATTGTTGACATGTATTAGCATACCGAAAATGTAGAGAGAAAGACCTCTTTTTATGGAGAAATTTTGTCATTCATGCTTACTTAAGGATCATGCTTCCTCTTGAAATGAAAAGTAATTGTAAGTGTACAGAGCATTTGAATTACTTAATTGTGTGACTGGTTGGTACAGATGTAGCTAACTGGCTTTGAATTTTGATAAAGTTGGTATTTTTTTATTTTATCTGGTGATATAATCAATAGGGAGTGTTTAAACACTAAAAAAAATGAAAACTAACTCTCCTCTTTGAGATAGTCTGTAGTAGAGAGTGGTATAGCGTAGTTCAGGACTGTAACACTATTGCTTATGTAGCCTTCCCCACTCCTTGGGGAGAAAAATGAAGCTTAGAGTTAAGGAAGGTTGTATCTCACCAACCAGATAGCTCCAGATGTATCTGCTTGTTTGTATTTATCCATCCCTAGAAACATTTTATCTTTAAAAGCTGTTAGTTGAGGCAGTGCCATGGGCACGTTGTGAAATGAAATCTTTAAAAAAAAATGGAACTTCAGGAGAAAAATTGAACAATTTTATGTTTATTTTTCCGAAAGGGTGGTGAAGGCAAGCCATTTAAGGGGAAGAAAGTGTGGTATTCAAGTTATCAAAAGTTGTATTATGAGCAAAGTGCAGATGTATAGTCATCATGGTCATGGTTGGAAAGCTTCACATCCCTCAAGAACTTAGTATAAAACACCAAACATTTTAGGAAGTACTGAATTAGAAATGGTCTTTTCTGAAAAAAAAAAAAAAAAAAAAAAGCAATGCATTGATGGGCATGTTTCAGATGACCATGGAATTGCATAGAAGAGATTTGCGTAAAAGAGCAATAACTAATCATTGAATTGTCTCAAGCTGTAGCAAGTAATTGATGCTTTTGAAGATATTAAAGATGAATTCACGCTCTGAAAATGATGAATTTGGATTCTGCACTGGATAAAATGGCAGCAACCAGAGACGTGCTCGTCACAAATAGATGGTTTTTTTAGCGTATTCTTAATTCTAGACAGAGCTGAAGGGATTGCATCAAACCTTATTACAGTGCAAACCTTGTGCCATTGTGTTGTCCTCCTAGCACGTGACAAAAACAGCGATACTGGGGAAAGATTATATGTGCCTTTCCCTCCTTCACAATAAATCCAGCTCCAAAAGAGCTATTGAATAAGGAGAGAACGCTTTGCCCCAAGTCTTAGGGAGAGTCTAAAGTGCATGCACTTTTATAAGTCCCATCCATTTGGAGAAGAACCAGGAAGCATTTCCATATCCCCCTTTCTATTCTCACATCTACATCATTGTGAGGAAAATCTAAAAATAGATGTTGTTCCTAACCTGAAAAGTCACTGTATACAGTTAAGGACTAGAATAATTTTTTGTAATATGTTTTTTTCTCCGTATGTGTAAGATCTTGACCCATTAATCATAGTTACTTATATGAGTAATGTTTGTTAACACTACAAACAGTTAAATTAGATTGACACTGAAGTGATAGCATTCCTTTGCAGCTCCGTTCTGACATTGTTAATAGGATGATCACAGGAATTTGGCACTTTATAGAGAAAGAAGATGATTTTTCATTCAATAAATATTTGCCAATCAAGTAATATTGATAGTGTTTGAAGTATTGATAGCAAATGGGTGATTACTTGAGCTCATTCAACAATAGCTCATAGTTTATCTGACGTGCTCTCTGCTTGAAATAAAAGGGAACAAGTAAGTGGACTGTGGAAATAAATACATAACATATTAAGGAGTAAAGCATAAATACTGTGGAGCATTGGTAAAGATAGGATTCAAGTTGATCTTGCAGTTAAGAAGTTTCCTTTATTTTGAGTTTTTCAAGGGCAATATAACTGTGGATGTAAAAAACAGGAACATTATTTACGTTGTTCCTATAAGCAAAGTATTTTCAATGCTGGTGTTCCGTGTGGAAAGCACAGACTTTTTTTGTAGCACACTTAGTTCTTCAGGGTACTGTTGCGGACCATTTGAATCAATTGGAATTCTATTATTCACATCAAAGTCTTAGCGTTTTATTGTGACCAAAAAGGATAGTGAAATATGGACTGTACAGCTTCTTAAAGACTGCAGTCAAGATTTTTTATGGAATTAAAAAAGCTTTTTTAATCTTAGAAATCAGGAAGATGAGAAAAGTTATGTTGAGACTTCAAATTCTAATGTGATATCCAATGTATTTAGTATTTGACCTAAGCGCAAAACTTGTTGGAGTTCAGTGATTGTTCCAGATCTCTGGGTGGTGTTAATTACAAAGAGTCAATATTAAATGGTAAAGAAAGAATATTGACATAGACTAAGTATGTTGCCCATGTTTTGTTTTCCTCACTTGAAATGAAATCACTGAGCCAGTTTCTCAGAGACAGTCTTTGAAAGCATTTAGTATTCTTTATTTTAATATGTCTCTCCAGTCTGTCTGTTAGAGGAAATTTCATATTTTATTTTAAATAGCAAATGTAAAGACTAATTTTATTCCCATCAAAGTAGAATGATTTGTAAGAAGTAGTTTGTTATGACAAACTATCCATTTTTCACTTAAATAGTACCTAATAAAGGAGACCAAGCCTTAAAAAAAAACCCAAAAAACGACTTAGGAAGGGATTTAAATAATATACTTCACTCTGCATCATAGAAATATAAATAGTTGTTTAAAAATTAATTCCTGTCGTATTTTGGATGCTACATATATTTTCAGCATGGCTACATAATACAAACAGTTTCATATTAGTAGTGAAATGTGACATGCTAGCTATGCTGTTCTTAAGCAGTCCTATATTTTTTTTATTTGTAAATATCTTTTTTTTTAATCAGTTTGTGTTCTCCTTTGTATATGCTGTGTTTGTGTTTAATAAAGCCAGGCCTTAAAATGTTCTTGACTGTTAAGATCTAAAGTAATTTATTGTATTTTTCTTAAAATTTTCTAACAGTATGATTCAGTTATTTGTTCCCTTACAAGTTAGAAAGCAGAATACTTGGATTTACCCTGCTGTCCTTAAAAAACTTGTAATATTCTTTGCCTACAGTATGCAATTACAAGTGTTAAGTATGTCAAACAAATTTTAAGATATGTAAAAGGAATACTTTATAATACAGGATATTGTGTTTGGACTTGATTCATAAACTACTATCTGTGTACAAACTAGTCTGACATAACCGCTAAATACTTTGGGGTGAACAAAACCACTCAGCATATCACTTTAAATGCAGATGCTAATACATCTGTTCAGTGCAAGGAGAGAGTTGTTTCTGAAGTAAAATTAGACAATAGAGCCAATTTCATTTTTTATGCATGTGAATGTAGAGTGCTTGAGGTTATTAGTTGAAACTGAGTAACCTTTCCAGGCTTTCATCTCTTTCTTTTCAAATTTGAATATGAAAAGCATATTCAAGTCAAAGACCATCACTTTAATGACATTTGGCAGTCATTTGATTTATTAGATTTTAGAAAAAAAAAAATTCCTTTAAATATTTCATCATTCTATGCTAATCCCAGTAATATTGCCAGCTGAAGCCGTGTACCTGTATTAGTGGAGACAGAATGGTGTGGAATTTTCTCTGTCATCCTAGTAAAATTTCCATGAATCTACTGAATAATAAAACAACCGTATTGAAATATTCAGATTTGAGTTTTTAGTTAAAGTGTCTTAGGATACATAATAAAAGGAAATGTCTTTTGAAAGGAGGGGGTAAAATTACTTCATCAAATATTGAAAGGGCTTGACAGCAATGGAAATTGTTCTATATGATGGATATTTTTACAATAGGATACACCTGCTTTCCAGTTTGATTAATTATGTAATTTGCTTGGAAAAATATAAGCTATCTCCATAATAAATTAGAATATTGACTTGCAGTTCTAACACTGAATCTAGAAAGCTAATCTTTTGAATATAATTTATGACTTCAAGTGATTTAAGTTTACAATCAAAAATTGTCAAAATATTTCCATATAGGGGGATTTCTTTTAATAAGGTTATGAACTTGAAAGGCAAAGAAAGAAGTAAAAGAAAAATATTTTTGACATTTCTGAACTCCAGCATGTTCTGTTTGCTCTTTGAAGAATCACGTTTGAATGCTCACCTATGTACTCCAATTTTGAAACCATAGTAGCTTTTCGTTCTTTGAATTACAGAGTTACCTAGGGAAATATTTGTGACTTTCTGTTGAGTCTGACATTCCCACTTAAATACGTAAAGCTTATTAAAGTTTATCTGTACGCAAATAATACAGACTTTGCCGAACAGTATGAAATAGTTTCATATAAGCAACAGAAAAATGTCATTTTAGTTAAAAGTTAATAAGAAAAAACTCTAGTGAAGAGCAATTGGGATATTATTTTTATTATCATATTGTTAATTGTAACTTTTAAATGTATATTTGATTTAACTAGAAAAGTTCAGTATATGAAGTTTAATTCCATAAAAGCAGTGTTACTTCACATGCCTAACTACTTTGTGACTTGATGGATTTTTATGGAACTATTTGTTGCATAGTCTGTAGTAGGTACTGAGTAACAGTCCTCTTTCATTTAGAAAACTTTGGTACGTAGTATTATTGGGACCATTTCAGACAGTTACAGGATCAAGAAACAAATCACTGGGCTATGCAGCTACAAATAATGGCAACTGGAATTCGTGGTTCAAATATCAATTGTACATGAAGATAACCTTAACCTGATCTTCTCCAGCAGCCTTGTGACTATTGCAAAAATAACACCAAATGTAAATCAGTATCTGTTGCAACAGTATTCTTAACTGCAGACCCTTGGGCTTTAGAATCTCATTGTGTCTTAAGTCAAAATCAATCAATCAGTGTTAATCATACAAAATAGCCAATAATTCACATGTTTGTTTGTTTTGTGTTAACACTTCCAGAAACACAAAATAATTTGTGTTGTTTGTGCTTTGTTTTTAAATAGGCAACTGAAAAAATTCATATTGGAATTATATCACTCAGTCTTACTGACTCACGAATTACTTCAGATGAAACAATACAGCAGCTCTTTGTAGAATGCACGTTATACAATTTCCTTACAGAGGAGACCCCACTGTCACTTCCAAAGCCAACAAGTGGTCAGAGGATTCACTATAACTATAGCAATGGTAAGTATGATGTATTCCTGAGCAGGCTTCTCTTAAATTCTGTCTTATGAAAATGTCTGCCAATAAAGCCTACTTCTTCTATGCATTATAGTTGCATTTATGATTATATTTGTCTATTTGCCAAATATTTTGGGAAATATTAGAGTGGTTTTTAAGAAATGAGGTAAGGATGCAGTTATCAAGTATAAAATGAATTATTGAAGGAGCCTTGTGTATGAGATGGTAGCGTCACAATATATTTAAATATGCTGCTAGTGCATGCATTTTTTTCATGTTTTCTTTTTAGAAGAACATGAACAGATTTCTCTATTGGTACGTGGTGATACAGCAAAAGAAAAACATTCCATGTAACCATGTACGACTAAAATAGAGTTGAAAAGAGGAAATATGTAATTGGACTTGATTATCACTTGGGAATTCTCAGTGTTCCTTGAATAAGAACTTTTTGAAATAGGAAATTATTCAGCCACGTTTAATACTAATACATTGCTATTTACTTCATAATACTTAATCCAACATGTTCCATATGCTGTTCTCTAAGAAATGAACGTTTGAAAATACTTTATGTCAATACACAATTTAATTTATACTAATAGCATACATAGAACTATTGTAATTGATAATTCTCTTGTTAATTATTTTCCCAGCTATGTCATAGGATTTCAATTATTCATTAATTTTTTTTCCTGTTAAAGTCTATTTCATTTAAGATTCAGTCTGAGTGCTCCATGTTGTCTTGGACTTGAAGTATTGCATTTTTAGCTGAGAGTATCCTGAACCAGGGGAATCAGTTTGCTATTTGTGACACACCATTAATACAGACATTCAAATTAAGCGTTCTTTTAAAAATGATTTTGTAAAAAGCGGCTTTGCAAAAGTGTGTCAGTCAGAGCTTTAAAATTGCTACCATCTAGAGACCTGCTTTTAGAGGGAGGCTTGCCAAAGAATTTATCCATTTATATTCTCCTAATACTCAAACTATTGGTTTACCCTATAGCTGAAGACTGAAATCCCTCATAGGTGTCACATCAACCATCGCTAAATGGGACTGCCCATTTTAGAGAAAATACAGAGGGCAGGGCACGGTGTATTAACTTCTGTGACTCTGAAAAAGACAGTAATCTTTGTAAGGCTCTAGGGGGGAAAAAATGAAAGAAAAAAAAACCCCTATAAACAAACAAAGAAAAAAACCAACCCCAAAACTACAAAAACTAATAGCACTGCAAACTCTTTCATTCACTGAGGCTTACTTCCATTCAAGTGGGATTTCTGTCATGATATACTACATGAGACATCAGATAAGTAAGAACTCTTTTTGTTTTGTTTTGTTTTTTAAATGAGCTGAACAATATTCATCTTGCTAGCTGCTGTAAACACTTTTCCAGACATTCTAGAAAGGCAGATAATAATTGAAATAAATGCTTTAAAACCTCATTGAAATAATACCGTAAGTCAATAAAAGCTGTTTAACGCTCTTAGTTTCTCTGGCTTCTTCAATTTTTATTGCTTTGAATATAAGAAGCATTCAGAGGGTATAAAAATTCTTACACAATATTCTGATTCCTGTGTACGTTGGATACGGTCTAAGTGTAATATTAGTTTTTTAAGCATTGACTGTAAAGTTAAAACTAGCAAAGTACAGCAAAGTTATAATGACTACAGAATGAAATTTCAGACTCTTAAGACAATATGAAAGTTAAATATATTTCAAGCTGTGATCTTTGAAAATAGTATCAAGCCTTCTAGAGACTGTAACTCATAAGGGATTCCAATCTGGTAGTGCTGTATTGTATTATTTCTGCTAATCATAACATGGCTTCATAACTTTGTTTTTTCTATTTGCTGCTTAGGTACCAAATACGTAACTGTTTAAACTTCAAAATATCCTAATGAATCAATATCTAAAGGTGTTTTTTGTCTTAAACTGCTTCAGGACTGTATTCTGCAGCATAATACTAATGTGGTTGTTACTTGCAGAGTTTTGCTTAGATAATTGGTCATCTAATTTCTACTCAAGATTAGCTTTGTGTATAGGGGGAAAAACTAATGAGTCTCTTTTTTATGGTATCATTGGAAAGCCAGTAAGATAATAGTAATGAAATCTGCATGTGTGTTTACTATAGCTTTACTGCGTCTCTTATTCATGTCTAATTAGATTTGAGTATGTTGAATATTTGAGGTTAATTGAATATTTTCTTTAATAAAAATGAGATTTGCATGGGTGGAAAGAAATTTACTTTGAGCTTAGAAGAAAACTAAGTGTCTTCTAGATTTTTTGCATGGAGAAAAGCAGGGTAAGTCCATAAATAATCTAAAAATCATTAGTTCTTATAAATAAAACATTTTGTGTTGTTTATAACTGGAACCACTTGGCTGTTTAGAAAACATCTTAACTGATACAGAAGCTTCATAAAATCTGTTGCTTAAAAACATTTTAAGTTTTTCCATACTTTTAACACATCTTTGCTGTCTTTGCTTGACATGTAAGATACTAAAAGATTAACAGAATCTTGTTGAAAAACAATATAGTAGAACTCCATTGATGTGGACATACGGGATGCTATGAATTTCCCTTTGCATGTGTGGTTACAGCATGTAACTTGACATTAATTATTTTGACTATGACTTTTTGCCTAGGAATTTTTAGAAGATCATTTTCTTTCTTCCAAAGTCTTGAAACAGAAACTTGAATAGGCAGTTTAAACACTCTAGGGTTATACCATGTAACTCTTTGATTTCCCATGACCTTAAAGTGTTACATCTGATGGCCATACTGACTGAGGAGAGGAGTTCTTGTGTTTGTTAGTCATGGAAAGTATTATTAGAATATCCAAGAACGCTTCCAAACACTACAGTCCCATAAATGCTGAGAAAAAGTGGAACTTGTCAAATTGTGCTCCCACCATGACTCTGTCCTGTAATTTGGTAAAAAGGAAGGTTTCTGATTTTTTTATGAGGTTTGTGTTGATGTGATTTGGGTTTGATGTTAGGGTGTGTTACAGATCATAGTAAGCAATGAATTAATGTTTTATTTTTCTTAAATGCAGTTTGAAATAGTGTGCCAGAAATTATTTATTTCCAGTCATTTCACAACATATGCTTTAAAGTGAACGTAATGGCAGTTTCGCTGTCAGAATAAGAGGGAAACATTGCTTCAAGCAAACAAAGACCAGTCTTCCTCAGATACAAATGCATCTACTGATACTTGACTCTTGATTTCAGTGCAATAAACATTTTTCTTGTCAAGGCCACAATTATTTAGATGATGAAGCTAAGGTTAGTTCATAAATACTGTTAACAGAAAACATTTATATTTTATTAAATATGAAGACTTCACTATGAAAATGCTGAGATAGCAAGAAAGTTACTAGAAAGTAAGATTGATAGAAGGTTGGAAATGTGTCCTTATCACTGTATACAGTGGTTCTAGAGAACAGACAGCAGAAGCAGAAGAAAGATTTACAAAATTCTGCGAAGATTTTATATGACATTTAATCGGAAAGCTTTCTCTCTTTAGTCAACAGGTGGTTATTTGAACAACTTGAAGTACAAGTGTAAGTAGACCAAAGGAAGGGAAGGTGGGGGCAAGATGATGGGGTTTATTTTTTATTAAAAATAAACTTATGAAGATTCATATTCTAAAAGATATATTCCTTAGTATAACTCAAATGAAAATGTTAAGGCCTTGCATCAGAAAATATCATTACATTTCTCATGTTTATTCCTTTTCTCCATTACAGCTCAACACTGTGAGGCGTTTTTTTGTTCATCATTGTGATAAAATTCTTCTTCACCGTATAGTCATTTTGTTAGAAAATGAACTATGACAAAGACATGCTATAAGAGAACCAGCTATGTTAATGTTTGGAATTGCAGTGATTTTTAACGAGGTCCCAGGGTCATTGTAATCTTCAAGTTTTAGTGCTTTTTTAGGACAAGCTTTAAAATTATAATTTTAGATGCAAACTGTCACAAGCTAATTTTGAATTATGTTTGCAACTAATTGGACAGAAATATGAGGTGTTCTGTGCCTTGGAGCAATGTTACAATTCTAAGTTCAGGCAGTACTAAGGAGTGATAGAAAAACATGTTACTCATCAGGATCTAGAAATATTTTTTTACTATGGTTAATCATTTTCCCTAGACTTGAATACAGTTCTTGTGCTGAATGTTTTACTTGCTAGTCTGAATTTTTCCATTGAGTGAAATGAATTTGAACTCTAGGTTTGTAAATAGCTTCCATTTAAAATTGGTTTAGATACAGAATTAGTAAACTTAGGAAATTCCATTTGGGATGCTTATGGGAAAGGGAAGAATCTGTTGATGTGGCAGCTCCTTTGAAGTTCTTTGGCTGTCCATCTGTCTCCCTGCTGCCTCCCCATCACTTCCTGTGGTGGCCCCAGGAGCACTTGGCCATGAGAGTAGCACATGTGGAAAGTCACCCACATGCCCAAAAGAATAGCAGATGGCAGTAACAGCTTCTTTTTAACCTGTCTATGAACATAAGAATATTGTGGGTGAAAACTAAGGATTCCAAGATAGAGCACCAGTATTTTCCTTTCTGTTAGTAGAGGAAAAGGTGTTAAATTGCAGGTTCCTTTGAATGATTCAAATACCAATTCTACTGGTTGTTTTCTGAACATAACTCGATTTCTAATAGTGATTCTGCTGGCCAGGTAACAGCTGAGGAGCAGCTTTGGAGAAAACTGGAGAACTAGTAGCTCTGGAAGGTTTGCTTCCTAGAGGACTTTTAATAGACATACGTCTCCCAGTAAATCCCTCTGCAAGGATTAATTTGAGCCTTCTTATCTCTCTTCCATACTCTTGTATTTCAGTACTCTCTGCTTCTTGATAGAACTGGTAGTTTCTGCTTATACAAATAAGATTATTTTGGATAGTAGAAGACAGTATGAAATATGTTAAAGACTTCTGTCAGCACATAGGAAAAGGAAAACTTAATAGGATGCGGAGAATAAAAAAGAGCTTTTTTGAGTACAGCGGCAGAGTAACTAGAAGAGAGTGAATATTAAAGATGTTGTAATTTAAAGACAGGCAAATTTCTAGCTCTTCCTCCTGCTCTCAAAAACAAATGAAAAATATTCCTAAGAGCTATGTTTCTCAGGTTTGTATTCATCCTAGTTCTGTCCTAGCAAAATTTTCTCAGCTGCATTTCTTACTTGAAGGGGAAAAAACCAGTAATTCCTTTAACACCGTTTTTCAGTTTTCACATCCTGAATTTTAATAATCTTTCACAGTAGTTCACTGATACTTGTAGGCTGATACCATTTGCAAGAAAGCAGCTACCTTCTTAATGTAAGATGCTCAAAAACTTCTTAAAGAATTTCCTAAAACCCTGTTTCTCATTATTTTTTTTTTTTTTTCTGAACCAAGGCTATCTTTCACTGTAGGTCATATTAATGGTACAAAAATTAAAAGCTGGTCCTTGTGTTTGTATTTTAAATTAAAACAATAAAAGGCTTTTAGAGCACTCACACACACTCCCCAGGCTGTGGATTTTCTCAGTCCATTGGTCTAGATGTTTCTCTTACTGAAATACTGTGGCAGGAAAGGAGGATTAAATTACTGAGGCTGTCAAAAAGGACAAGCACTCTGCCATAAGTTATCATTATCACTAGCTTCCTCAGTGGAAGAAAATGCAGTAAATCACTTCAAATACAAAGCAATAAAGACCACTGGCTTTTAAAATCATGACTGCTATTGCCATTAACAGAAAATGACAGCTATGTGGCATGCTTAGATGCTGCTTGTATCTTTTTTGACAGTGTGCACATAAACCTGCCAGTGACACGCCATTAGATCACATGACCTTTCAAATTTGATTCTAACATTGTTGCTTTTCCTTAGGAAAGACAAGGGAAAGAAATGTTTATTTTTCTTTGTTCTTTTCTTCATAGTCTTTCTTCTGAAAGATGAAAAACAATTGATAAATAATTATATGAATTTCGATTTGCTTTGCAGTAATACAGGTGGATAAGGCAAATAATCGTGCAAGAAGAGAGTATCTCAAGTCTATGCTTCTAAAGCCAGATCTACATACTGACAGGTACATATTAGTGCTGAAAAACTCTATAAAAGGTCTCTGCAAATAATGCTTATGGTTTGCCTTGTTGTTTGACTTCATTGAAGAGTTATCCCTGAGAAGTTAATGTATCACTAACTAAAGAAAATTTAGTTTCAGCTAGGAATGATTCCTGTATTCCGATGTGGCAATTGATCTACATTTCTTAGCTGAGTAGGTTCATGTGGCATGGGATATTGCAACCTCTCTTAATATTGTTTTAGTGCTTTGTTTTGGTTTTGTTTTTTTTAACAACCTCATATTGCAAAAGAGAGATTCTATCAGTAGCATTCTATAATAATGAATTTGAAAGGCACATCATCTACCTGATGGTAGCGTAATACATCTGTTGCTTTCTGAATACGTAGTACTAAAAGAAGCGTAAGAGCTTCCAAAAGTGTTCCTTGGCCCCTGGAATTTCCAAAACGCTACATATATATTGATGAATCAGACATCTATTATATGAATACATATGAGAAAGAGTATAAATTGGTCTTGTCCAAGCTTATAATAATAAAACTTTTCTTATTCAAGTCTTTGATTGAGATAGCATGCGCATTACTTTGAGAGAATGAATGACATCCTTTGTTTCCTCTTGAAGGTCAATCTTCATTAAAATGGAACGGTTATTAATTTAAAGATTTATTTAATTCACAGAAGGGTAGAATACCTGCTGATTGTAGTTGAAGTGTAGGAGTTACTGTAAATCTTTTAAATATGTATTTATTCACAAATCACAAATTCACTCGGCAGTAAGAAAGAGGGTGGTCTCTCTTCATTCTGTTTCCCTACTAAAGCTGCATTACTTATCTTGGCTAGAAAACAGATTTTGCTGGAGTGGAGCAGGGAACACCATGAAATGATTGCTTGTTTGGATGGAAATATCACACCAAAACATTATATAGGTTTGGAGATTTCAAAAAAAAAAAAAAAAAGTCTTCACTTAATAAGCAAGCAGAAGACTTATTTTACCATACAGATTAGGAAAGTGGGTAACATGTTCTACTAAGATTTTCTCAGTACTGAGGACAAAATACTCTTTTTCCTGAGGGATAATTCAGCTAAGGAAAATAGCTAGTCTGTGGGCTGCAATTTCACCTATAAATACTTAGACATCTATATGAAATATTTAAAAAACCTAAAGCAAGAATGAGGTAAAATAACAGCAGTAAGCTTTTTGCCCACAACAGAAGCATTTCTCTTTTGCATGCGCCATCATGGTACTGTCCTCTTTGTTACTAGGTAGGTTGTTTTCTGCACTTACTGGTGCCTGTGGTGACTAAATAGCAAGGCAGGAAGTTCATCACTAGCCCAGTTCTTCCCCACTTTATCCCAGCCAGAGGACCACCAAGAAACAAAATTGATGGAAAGATTTCTGCCTATACACCAAATGTTTTCAACTTTATGCATTTTAAACCTGGCCTAGTTATATCTTCAACACATGTTTTCTATCACAAGCCTTACAAACTAATATCAGAGCTTTTTCAGCTGAAACAGGAACTGAACTAAACTAATGCTTTAAAGCTCAGGAAACCAAATTATCAAGGATATAAATATCATTGAAAATTGCCTGCACATGGTTTAGCCTGACACTTCATTGGTGTTTGTGCTATGCCCACTTACAGGAGCATAGAATAGTGTATTATGTATTTTAAGTGGTGTATTAAGATTTCAGCTGAACTTTCTCCCTGCCACAATAGATGTTGTTAGAAATGATACTCATAATGATTGGATCTCTCTTAGAACATAAATAAATAGATACATCACGTGCTTTTTTTGTCTTCCCAAAGGAGAGTCACTTTAATGAAGGTCCCTTGAAAAAGATAAATATTCTCAGGTGTTAAAAGAGATATTAATACAATACATAAAATTACTGCAAAGCCAAAGTTGCAACTATAGCCTAATCCTATAGTTGAAACAGGAGCCGACTTGGCCCTGAAAATAATGTATTCACAGCTTTATACTCTTTTAGTTAATACTTACAAATAAATACAGATAAATGTAGATTCACATGACATTTAGATGGGAAAGTTTATTTCATAGAATCAGGTAATTGTTTAGGTTGGAAAAGACCTTTAAGATCATCAAGTCCAACCGTTAACCCAGCACTGCCAAGTCCATCCCTTAACCATGTCCCTAAGTGCCTCATCTACATGTCTTTTAAATACCTTCAGGGATGGTGACACAACCATTTCTCTGGGCAGCCTGTTCCAATGCGTGACCAACCCTTTCAGTGGCGAATTTTTTCCTAATATCCAATCTAAAATTTGTTGGGAGTGGGGTTTACTGTTCATTAAAAGGTTTCAAAACAAAGTTATTTTTCTCTTCTTTCAGTTTCATTTCTTGGTATGGAATCATTTTAAGAGTTTATTAGAAATGTTGAATAAATGGCTTTAGTGGCAGCAAATGCAAAAACATTCAGTATTCAAGAAAATATGCCCCTAAATAGAATGATACAAAGTCTAGTACATATGAGCATGATGTAGGAAAAAACTAGGAAAATTATTTGAAGTCCCATTTAGATTGTTAATTGTTGCATGCCACAAAGATGGTTCTTTTCTTTTGACAAGCATCTTTGTCTTTATGTTTTCAGACAGACAATGTCTCTATCATTGATATGGAAATTTTGCCACAACACTTGCTTTTTCTTATAGCTGTATTGTGTGACAGGGGTAGCCTTTTTGTTTTGTTTCTTTTTCTGTATAATAAGGATTCAAATTACATTCCTTATTTATGTTAGGAAGCTATACTTATTTATCTTCGTAAAACTTCGCGCCCCCCCCCCCCCAAAAAAAAAAAAAAAAGATACAAAATCATTTTACTTTATCATCTAAACCCCATAGTTTACTTACACGTTAAAGTCTCTAAATCAGTTAATAACAGGAAGCATTTCTGTCAGTCCATTTAGCTTACTGTAACTGTGTTATAGTTATCTTTTATTCTTCATCCTGTTTGTATTCCACTGTTGCCTGTCAGCATTTTAAGAGTGTAGAAATTTGGGTCATATAGAGAACCTTACCTGATAGCTCGTGCCAGATTGTACTCGCAGTGCTTGCAGACCTGGTGGTAGAGTATATGCTGTTCTGACAAGTGTCAAAAGAGACATATGTGAAGAATGGAGGAATCCATTCTTCTAACAGTAACCCTGCTGTGATAACAAGAGTGAACAGGTTTATGCAAGAGGTTTCCAGGCTGATCCTGACAGGTGCATCATTTCTTGGTAGGAAATGATTGTTACTCCAAGAAACTGACTATATGAAGTCATTGTTTTCCAAAGTAACAAAATCTATGCATCCATGTTATAGGAGTATAGAGGATGTGTACACTGTTAGTTTCACATAAATATACTATGTAACACATGAGGTTTTCTCCTTGCTGTTTAAAATTGACTGATCTCTATGAATAAAGGATTAGAATCAAAATCGCCTACATCACAGCTTTTTTCCAGGCACTCCAAATTACCTGCTGGTGAATTACCTTTAAGGGTAATCATAACAACAACAATCAATATTTGTGCAGATTTTTCTGCTTCATTGTAAAGCACATTTTAAGCTTAAGGGAGTTGCTATTTTTTTTACTTTTCTTTCGGCCCTTAATTAGCAGATGAGCTTCATTTAGTTCTCTAGTCTTTCTTACGGTGTATAGCAAATCTGTTCCCACACAGTATGTTTAACAGGGTGTCAAGGCTACTTCTAATGCTGCCAGTAGGCATGGGATTCCTGCAAGGAAGTGAGTACTGTTACCTGGTATTATAGAAATGTGGAAATGAGCTAGAAAGAAAGTCTAGGATTCTAAAGGGAAATACGGGAGAGGAATGCTATGCATAGCTTTATTTATGTAAAAAATAGTAGTAGAATTTGATATTCCAACTTCCTTCAAAGTTTCTTGTGTAAGTGAGGCAGGGTTAAGGTGACGTTGGATACTAGCTGCGTGTTTATGCATTCTATGCTGATGCAGAGTGAGGAGTCTGTTCATGTGCAGTACGTTCCAAGGCAATGCAGCCTGTGTCTTTTTAGCCAGCTTAACCTGAAAACAAAACTCTTCAAGTTTTTGGTAAATGAAGAAAACAAGTTAAAACATATTAAAAAATAATATAATATTTATATATTTTCTAAGCTTAAAGCATTTGTAATGTTTTTTAAAAATGCAAAAGTCAAAGTGGTTGTGTACCATTGTTGTAGTCTACTAGTTGGCGTATTCCCATGGGATCCAGAATTCAAATCTCCCCTTCCTGATTAGCAGCAAAGATTTAATCCAATATTATGATCTTTTAGGCATATTGGAACTATAAGGTGTTAGAGATGCAGTTCTTTTGATCTGTTCTATTGAAGCTTGCTGTATGCATGTAAAATACTTGCATATGAACCAAACCGGAAAGCGGACCAGTATGAATGACTGTCCTATAGACTGTCCTGACTTGGCTATAAGGTACTGTCCCAAATGCTACTAGGCTTGCTTTTAGCTTGTGCTTCAGTGAAAATTTTAGTAGCAGTTCGTACCTTTAAGAGATAATAATCCAGCGCTAGTCTCCTCCTCTTCTATGACTATCTTAACTGCTTAGCTGGTTTCTCCAATTTATTTGATTTAACATGGACACTGAATCATAACAAAACAGATCTGTTTCCAATACCCAACAGTTTTATCAGTTATTCTTACAGGTTTTTTATTTCTTTTTATTTCTTTTAATATTTATTTTAAGCATCTAAGTATTTTTCTTTTTCACTGAGTTTTGGCAGTTTTACTGCTGCTTAGCTTTGTGCCAAAATCTTAAGTTAGATTCATTATACTCAGGCAAGCCACCTGCTGCTGGGAGTAGCTGTGATTTTTCCTTTTTTGCCTCCAGAATTTTTTTTGTAAAACAGATTTTTCAATAGGTGTCTGGTTTTAGTGACAAATATTTATGTATATATTTTCTATAATAAATATTTGTCACTAAGAGCCAAAAACAAAAATAAACCACTATAAACGCATATTGCAATTGTTATGTTTAAAGTCTTTTAGGACAATTTGATTATATTTTATCTAAGATATCCTTTACTGCAGACTTGATTTTTCTGCAACTTGATTGTTACTCATTTGGAATTATATTTATTGTAACATCTTTAGTCTGTAAAGCTCACAGTCATTCACGGTTTAAACAACATTGCCAAGACATACCAAAAAAGTAGTTAGCTCTGAATTCCTGTCATTTTGTCAGTCTGTGTGTTTTTGGCCCCAACACAAGCCACTCAATCAAGTCAGCTCCAGCACAGTACTGGAACTGTGTTTAAAAGAAAAGCCATACTTGGATGCTATGAGTGTAATTTAAGTTCACAGAAAAAAATACAAATACTTAGCGTAGTTGTTGGGCTTAGATGTTTGGAATGGACAAACAAGCTGTTTAGACAGCACAGTAAATACTCGGAGGCCTTTGTATCCAGGCTGTATTCACGGGTAGTTTTTTATGTGTAAAACAAGAACAGAATAATGAAGATAAAGCATGAGAGGGAACAAGTGCAGGACAAATTGCTCTGTAAGGTCCAACTCTCAAATAATGAATACACGTGACAACATTAGAAAGATACTATTTTGAGAGAACTGCCTTTAGGTTCCTGTTGGTTTTGCGGAATGTGTTCTTGGCTAGGATATGCTCTCCAAGTATCTAAATGAGGTGTGAAAATTCTCAAAAACTATCAGCGAAATATTTTACACTTGGCGGTTGGAAATAGTTGCTTCATTGAATATCGCTAATATTTCTGATATCAGGAAAATGTTTGATATGGTTTGTCATTCTGAATTGTTTCTCTCATGTCTCCCGCACCACTCAATGTAAAGCCAAGAAAATGCATGACTTAAAATTTACTAAGGCTAGATCTAAATTATCAAGTGGTGCAGACCAGAGAATCTCTAGTGCAAAGCATTTGTTGCTAATGGTCTGATATTCACAGTACATGTATTTTTAGGATGATTTTGAGAATTCAGTTGATCCTACTGACTGAATGTCTATTGCAGTGAAGTGCCTTAGGTGTAGGTACTTCTGGAGCACATCTTCCATTTACTTTAGTCCAGCCCAACGGGAATCCAATTAACTTGTTCCAAAACTACTATGCAAACAAAGCACCATAACTGGGGACAACTGAAAAGCTTTACTTCATAAGCAAGCTCCATATCAAAGCTGAAATTATCGTACAGGTTCATCTTATGTGGCCTGACTGAATTGAAGTAGTTGAATTTTTTTAACAAGCCTCTGGTATTTAAAGGTTTTAACCAACAAAACATAATCACATTTAATTGAAACGTTCCATTATTGCTTATGAATTGTTTTTATTTCTTCACATCAAATAATTTGCATGGTATAGTCAACACAGTAAAAATCTAAAAAAAAATAATCAAAAAGCCCCAACAAAACACACCAAAAAAACCCCACAAAAAAATCCCTAACTATATTTTTAGTTATTTTATATAATTTTATATATTTATATTTTATATAAATGAGTTTTTCTATAAAAACCTCAAAGTACATAGATAGAATCTGGATTTTTACCTATGGAGGGGTAGATATAAAGAAATTAAGTGACATGAACCATTGATTCAGCAGCTTAGCTAAACAAACTTATGAGTTTCAAATGTGAAAAAGTCTTTAATCCTTAGACTATTCTCCGTGTCACTGCTATATGAACAAGAATTCTGCCACAGGGTGGTGTGGAGGGGGGATAAAAATAAAAAAAATTCTGTAAGCCTGCAGATCTGTGGTTACGACCTCTCTGTCCTTCTAGTACTGCTAAATAGTGCTAAAGAAGGAAGGAATATTTAAAAGAAAGGTTCTCAGGCTATTCTTGTCATGGAAAATGTTCAATATAATTGATAAAGAGTTCTGGTTTATGTTTAACTGGTGAAATAGGGCGTGACTTTTGCCTTTTTTTCCTTGGTTTTGAGTTAATTTTCAACCTTTTCGAAGGTAAAATTTCTTTTCTTTTTTTTTCTTTTTTTTTTTTTTTTTTACGCTTAGACTACAATTTACAGTGGTCAGTGATCCTCCGGAAGATGAACAGGATCTTGAATGTGAAGATATTGGTTTCGCTTATGTCAGTTTGAGAGAGATATTCCAGAAGCGAAGAGATATCATTGAGCAAGATATTGACGGTATGCTTTAGAGATTACTTTCTTGAAACCTTTTGTAACCTAAAAACTATTTGTTGAATTTCTGCTTTGCTTTGCAAGCTTTACTATGTAAGTAATTGTTTGACATTGTTTCAATAAGAAATTCTTTAATATTTGCTAATGGCTTCTCCATTTGTTTGCAATAGTTGGCAAAAACTGTGTACTATTGCTGTTCCTTAAAACCTGGTTTAAAAAAAACCAAAAAACCCACCACCAACACCACCACACCACCCACACCCAAAACCCAAAACCAAACAGCATTCCCAGCTCATGGTAATTAGTTTCTAAAACCTAAGAACTTTCAGGCCATGTCCACTTACTATAATTCTCTATTTTGTACAACATACTTCATGCTAGTAAGACTATAAATGTATATTTTACTAAAATTTATGTCAGTAATTGTGTACTGCTGATGTCTGTATCTTATCTGAAGTTATGTTATAACCCCCAGAGTACCTCAAGCTTGTGTCCTCCATATGAAACCTATATCTGAGGCAATATGAAATACTGGTGGCTTTGGTTAGGAATCAGTTTAGAGTAAGCATCCTTCTGTAACAGACTGTGACTGAACTTTCACAGTGGCTCATGAAACAAGGTAAGGTGAATAGGAGGTGTGGAAGCTTCTGTTTCCTGGGTCTTATGGCAGCATTTTTATAACGCTGATAGGAAGACTCGAGAAGGCTACTCAGTCCTTTCTTAGACAGTGAAGGTAAATATCCTGCTTGCTTAGACCTTCCTGTTCCCCATGGTAGCAAGGACGTGGTTATCAATGGTGCATTTTTCTCCTACCTGCTCCTTTCCGTCCTCCTTCCCCATTGTGGTAAAGCTTAGTGAAGAAGCTGTGAGTGTAACTGTTATAAAACCATTCATCTCCTATAACGCTAGGTGAACGTACATGATTACTAGATGCAGTGCACCCATGTTGACAAGGTGCTCTTTGTGATAGCAAGAATTCTGGTTAGCCCTAGTAGAATGCCAAGCTAATGTGACTTTGCTACTTTTACTGCTGTGTCTAATTACCATACCTTGAGTGTTGGAGAACTGAGTATTGAGGGAAAGAAACAGGCTTTCTTATCCATTTCCATTATCATGCATGATTTGCATCCATGCTGTAGCTAAAATACTCAAAGTATGTATCAAAGTTTCAGGAACACGATAAGGAAAATTCTAAGAAGAATCAAATTTCCATACCCTGGAAAAATAATATACAGATTTAATGCACTTCTTACTGTGGCTGAACCACTTAATCTTTTATCCACCAATAATTTTTCTCCAAGTAGTTGTATGAAAGCACATCTCCAAAAACGTATTTCGTAGGGCCTCACTGGAAAATTGTTTTTGTTCTGGATTTTATGGCCATAATTCCTATTGTCATAATTCCCATTTGATAAGATTGATTAGTGATATAAATATAATTTTTTACCCTTGAAAGTCACCTATCACAAAACTTAAAACTCCTGATCGTCACCGCTGAGATAATTATTATGACAGGAACAGTTTTTGTTACTACTTGTTGTTCTGTCAAAAGGTAATCATTACTATGTAATGACAACTACTTCAATACTGTGAGGAGTGTTTCTTCCCCTAGTTATAAGACATTTGAACTAATTTTTACTTTATGTACATTATATCTATGAAGGTGATAGTAATGATAGGAATATTTTTATTCTTATTCCTGTCCACGCTTGTCCCCTTCCCTGGAGATGCTGTACAGCTGAGGTATTTTTTATTGCATCCATAACCATATTTTCTGAAAATCTAGAACTTTCAGAGAATTGAAATGCATTTTACCATAGTATATGTCAGATCATGGCAAAAGTAGAATATATCAGTATATTTTCTTGGATGAAGTCATTGTAAAAGGATGTGTTTGTAAGATCTGGACACAGACTTCCATTACATGTAATAGCACAATAAATAGAATTCCTAAATAATATTGTACACTTTCTCTGAGGTAGACATTGGTTTGAGGGAAAAAGAATAAACCTAGACACAGGGAAAGTCATAGGATGCTACCACGTGACGATCTAATCATACTTAAGGTAGATATCATAAACTTCATTCTTTTTGAGGACTGCAAGCATATATCTCTTTCCTATTTTTTCCTTTCATTGCTGATTGTGTGAAAGTAGCTTACGTGAAATCTGAAGCAATTAAGCGAATGGCTAAGCAAGAGGCTGGATGAAAAAGAGTATCGAGGCATGTCCCCTGAAGTCTGCTCTTTAAGTTGACAGTTCACAGAGTGATTTGTCCAAGGATATACAAAATGGTTTGCATCTCACAGAATAGCCTCCAATATCTCCTGTAATAGCTTCATTAACAACATAAATGATGGAAGGTTTATCCCATGTTTTTCTTTCCCCAAACCTCTTCTGAGCTGTCCCAGCAGCCTAGAAGTAGTAGCATGCAGTGTCACTGCATGTCCCAGAGTACTTATCCCAGTTTACATAGTAAATACATAACCTTGCCATTTGTCAGCTGTATAATTTGCTTTGAAAGGAAGTGCTGTCAAGATTAATTGTTTTCGTTCAAATTCCTTCTAGAGTCATGTTAGGCAGCCTCATTGCTTTTTATGCAGGGCTGGGAAAGACCCTCATTTTTTACTGTTATCAGCATGCTTTTAACGACAGCAGTAGAGATTGTGGCCCGCTGGGCTTAAGTGTTGTAAAAGAGTGCAATTTTAAATCATCTTTGCTAATTTCTGTAAAACAGAAATTTTAAATACTACTTTAAAACCCACATGCACAAAGATGAAGGTAGTTAGTTTCGTCTAGGCAAAGTACCATCTTCGTCTATACTTCACTATTTTACAACACATGGAAGCCTGGAATTAAAATAATTTTGCATTGCACGAACTGGAAAAGTTTAAATACTAATAACTGTCCAGACTGATTTGGACAAGTCATACACAAAGTGTAGAAAATGCACTAATTGGGGGGTTTTTTGGTTTTTTTTGCTTATAACTATGCTTAAGTATGCTGTATATAACTTTAACAGAAATTGGAACCTCTATATTTACATATTGTGAAAAATAATTAATTTATGTAGGCAATTATCATGCAGGTAATATTATTTTAAGGATAATTCCAACACTAATACTTTTATTGCTGTACTTTCTAGTTCTTGGAGTGCTGTTTCCAGTAGGCTGAGTGCCTGAACTGGAAGATTTCTTATTTATTTATTTTTCTCTTTTTTAAGCATACGCTAGGAGCCTTTTGATCTGTCCAAATGCTAAGGAAATTTATCAGAACAAAAGCAAAACCTTAAATGAAATTGCTAATGCTGTTTTCTGATGTTTCCTTTCTAGTTTTCGATTCACAAGATGATAGTGCAGTAATTGGAAAGCTCAAAGTAACAGTGGAAGCCCTCCATACGCTGCATTCAATCTATGAGGAATGCAAAGATGACTAGGAGGCATGAAAGGGAAGTGTGCCTACAGAAGCTTCTTCTCCCAGTGTAAATACATGCTTGATAGTGCTTCAAAGATGAGATCTTTGTAATTCTTACAGTATATTTAATGTATAATTTATATGAAAAGGACGCTTGATTTGTAGTTGTAAAGTTTTGTATACTTTTCAGTCTGTTTGTTTTTATATTTCCCCCCTAAGGCTAAGAGTCTCTCCAAAATGGACAACGTCTTGTAAATAATTAATACCTACATGATTGAATATTGTGCTTTATTTGCATTTTCAAGATTTTTGCCTACTTAAAACAGTAATAAAAATGCAAGTCAAATTTTTAATTTTTAATAAAAAAACCATAAGCCTTAGAAAACTGATTAAAAATACTTTTATGTTATCCCTAATCACCCCACTAAATGGAATGCCTGTGATTAGCCTCATTAAGAATTTTATACTGTGAAGATTTTATTAAAAGCAATATATGAAAATTACTTGGATTAATGTGTTAATCTGCCTCTTTAAAATGCTAATATCCATTTTATGCACATTAAATCTCAGTATGTGTTTTCTTTGATGCATGCAGTTCCTATCAATTAAATATAAAAAATGAGGCTAGTTGTAGGACTTATTAAATTACTGCAACCTTTTTTAAAATAACTTTTACCCTTCTACTAACATTATAATCAGCTGTTTATGATTATCATGATTTGAAGTAGGGGGAGGGCAGGCACAATCATTTTTCTGTACAGTGGAAGATTTACTTTCAGCCAACATCTGTCAAAGTACAAAAAGAAGCCATAGAGTATGAGGTTTTGCTTCACCTAGTTCGAGCTGTAGGGACAGGCAACTGTGTTTTCATTTGGTTTTTGTCACTCTTAGAACTTACATCAAACATATACAATGAATTGTTGTATCTGAATAACCAGTGTCTGGCTTGGAAAGTTAATTTTCCAGCTTTTAACCAATCTCAGTGAAGGATTTAATTGATATTTTTAATGGAGCTGTGAATCAATGCTGCAAAAGGATTGTCTCATGAGAACGAGGATATAATACATTTCATTTTTTAATTTACTTTTTTATTTGTCATTTTCTTCAAAGGATTTTATAGGCTGTGGATTTCCACTGTTTGCAAACAGGCTATGTTTCTTCATAAGCATATGTAAAGTATTCAGAGAGATAAGTAATTTATTAAAATCTACCTAATTTGCCGTGATATATTAAATCTCTGCTTCAGTGATCACAGACCATTTCATTTAGAGAATTAGGCATTCCCTCTTTGTGTGATTAAAGCTCTGGAAAATGAGTTCTTTGCTCCTATTTGTGAACATTCAAAGCCTGCTAATGGCAAGAAGATGGAATAGATTATGAGACAATTCATTACAGTTCAACAGAAAAAAAAACCCAGCTATAATGCAGAAATGCAAGTATGAATATCTGCATATAGTTTGAACCATCTGGGCTCTAATGGCTTCAATAATGGCTCTTCGTCTTCAGTAGGCTTTGAAATGACATCCATACAATATTAATTTGTTGATGTACATTATGAGGCCAATGGAATGAATATATTCTGACCACAGAAATCTCTGAATTCCAACGTGAACTGATGGTTGACTCCATTTTAGGACCTACCATCTTCAGTAGTACTTCTCATCCAGACTTTGCCAATCCTCACAGTGTTTCATTCCTCTGGAACTTGTAGGAGACCACAGACAGCTGCATTCCTAAACGCCTCCATTCTTCAGTTAATGGCCATATGTTTGTTGCATTTGGGCTGGCGCTTAGTTCATCATTTTGGCCACTATTTCTAGCTTTTTTTGGCTCTGTGCATCTATATTGTCAATAAGACTGTTATTATACATTACAATAATTTGAAACAGCTAGATTCAACACTGAGATTAACTGAGTGGCTTTTTAGAAATTTAGTTGCGGTATTCTGTCAGGAGGTTCTTATTATTCTTTTAATACTTTGCAAACCAAACTAAATATCCTGCACATAAACAAAGAAGCAAATTGTATTGAGTTTTCGAGTGTGACTGTTTACTGACTTGCAGGAGAACTATGTAACTGGTGCTTGTTTTCTTCTGAAATAAACCATGTGGTAAAATTAGAAAATCAGTGATGTTCATCTCACTTAAACGTTTACAGTAACACCCTTAGCAGTTAATCTTCTCCATCTGAAGTTGAAAACTTAGAAACCAAGCGTTCATATATTCATTAAACACAGACCTCTTTGGTAAGTTACTGCAAAATACTCCAGTTGACATTTGGTTACATTGTGTTAACTGTTCTCAGTGACTCCAACATTAACATGTATAATTTGCCTCAGGTTCCTAAACATATTTCTTTGTAGGGTTCACTATTACTCAGTTTTGGATTTTAAAAAAATAATCTTGATTTCTATTCATGTTTATTACTAAGACAGATAGAATATTCCATGAGGGTTTTTCCAACAGATGGATTGTATTATCTTACGCAACATAAACATACGAACATATTAGAAAGTTTTGTTGTTGCATTAAGTAGTCTGTACTTCCAACATGCTCTTCAATCATAAGTCTAAATGCTACACTGTACAGGGAAAGTGGAAAATATAATGTAGTACTACTTTGTCCAGATTTTAGCTGTGAATAGCTTGAAGAAAACTTACATCTACGTACTCTTTAGCCTAAGGCAGAAAGTATCCTTTTTCTGCGTGCAGTATGTAAGCACAACCCTTTTAGCATTTTAAAACAGAAGCCTTATTAATGCTGGGTACTATCACACCCAGCATTAAAATGTTACTTAATTAAAATTGATTTTTGTAGAATAGATAATTTTTTTCTGTGGTGTAACTTGGGTTCAACAGTGGTCCTGCATAAGATGAACTGGGCAGGGTCAGATGATCAGTGTTGTTATTTAATATCTTTTCCTGTTAATTGTTACAGCTTATAGCTTTGCTGTGATATCTTCTTATGTGATATAATAGCTGCTGTTCTCCAGGTGTCCCAGGTATGTTTATCAAGATGGAAATTTAAGTTTAGCTGAAAAAGCCGGGTTTTTTTTTCCTGTTAACGTTCTTTCTAACTTATTATAACCTTAACCGAGGGATGGAAGTTCTAAGAGCAAATACATCATGAATCAAGGTAAAATCTGTGTGAAGGCAACCAATTCTGCTGTACAGTTGCAGCTTATTTCATTATATGCTTATAAAAGTAGATATAGCATGATAAAAAAATAGAATAACTTGCCTCACAGAATTTCTACAACTGGAGATCAGTATTTAAGTTAATAGTAATATTGTTTTAAAATGCTTTTTACTATTTAAAGGCATAGTAAGGCATTATCATAACTCAAGAAGTCACTGAAAATAGACTAAATATTAGCTGTTAAACTTAATTTTCTTTTTTTGTATTAGAACTGAGAAATAAATTCAAATACAAACTTAAAATTGTGCAACGAACCTTATTGGATGTTTCAGAGCCAGAGAAATATTTTACGTTGCAGTTAGACATGGTTTTTTGCAGACTATGATAATGATTTATCCATCAGGTTTTTGAGATATTCCACAACGGAATAACCACTTTTTATAAGACTTCCATAACATTACTGTTTATGATATAAGTCTTAGTAATAGGACTGATACTGAATTGAATGTGTTATGTTTCCTGTATGAAATTATTGCAGAATATAAATTCAAGTTGATACCTTTGTATGCTTGTGATAAAAATTTGCTTTTTGGACCATATGCTGCAGGTGTACTGCTCTGTACTTTTCGTTAGTTCCTTTTTAGTGTTGCTGACAAATTTTAATTCTCTTTGCATCTTTCAAAATGGGATGAAATAACTTTTGAAGAACTTGAATTTACAAATTTCTCAAGGGAAGAATTTGACCTATGTTTTGTTTCTTATTATAGTATAATCTTAGCACTCACAGGACATGACCCCGAAAGTCACATATAACATATAGACTTTGGTCTTAATTCATAAGCACCAAACTACTAAATCATGCGTCTGTGTGCTTTTGAGGTATATAAAAGCTTTTCTAATTTCTAAGGTTCTTGCTGAATCATACTTCAAGCTCTGAACACTTCACAGGATCAAGGTCTAACTGAGTCCTAGCAAAGTCTCATTTCAAATGAAATCTGCTTGTAAATTACCAGATACCAGTTCAGGATATTTTGTCTTAATAAAACAAGCAATCACGAACCTTCAGACAGAAAGCTTACAGGTTCTTAATAGTAGTAGTTCTACCACAGTACTGTATCAGGATAGATGGGACCTCAGGCGGTCTGTAGTCCAACCTGCTGCAGGATTAGCTGTAATGTTATACCATGTTGCTCAGGACTGTATCCAATCTGGCCTTGAAAACCTCCAAAGGTGGAGACTCTGTAACTTCCCTGAGCCAACTGTTCCAACGCCTGACTGTCCTCAGGGTGAAAAAAGGAGATACATTTCAAAACGTGACTTCAATACAATTTGAAGCCAAATCTAGATCTAAGCACATGAAAACGGCTGTTGCGCTTCATATATCACTTAATCACCTAATTTTTTTTTTTTTTCATTCTATGGATGGCATAGAGATGACTTTGTCATTTGTTTCAGCCATGGGACATTTTGCACAGAAATACAAATAACTAGGTGTTTTAGTGTTGGTTTTCATGCCTATTGCCTTGCATGCCATCAAATTTTCATCCAGTTTTGTGAAGCAATTGACTAAAAAATGGCTATGTTGTTGTTAACAGTGTGGTTTGCTCAGGTAATTTTTTGGTAGATTCCAGTAGTAACCAATTTCCTGTGGTTTATTCCTGGTTTTGTTATATTAAGCTTAGATTATTTTAAGAGTAAGAAAGCAAACAGATAAATCAAACAAGACTAGGCTCACATTGAAATTACACTCTTTATGACTTTCATTCATTAATTCTTAACACATGGTAACTTTTCTAAGAAACTGTGTTCCCTGAGCTTGAGAAACAGGGATATAAACCTGGAACCTCTGTCCACACCCATCCTCTGTATCAAAATATATCTTATTTCAGTAGTCCTACATCAATAGCTGCAACAGTGCAAGACAGGTCTTGCACATGATCTAGCAATGATTTGTTTAACATTTTTGTGGATTTGGAAACTACTCTATTTTCTATTTAGACGAACTGTCATTCTTGTTGAATGCAAAATTATTTCCTTATGCATTAAATCTGCAGGAACTGAACTTTCCTTGAAAAATCATTGGGAAAATGTGGTCCTTATACTACCAAAAAAAAAAAAAAAAAAATCAATGAAGTGAAGGGTTTTTTTGCTTGAAGAACTGTCATGCAACCAGTGATTATTCTGATTATCTACTCATAACTATAAATAGCTACAATAGCTGATAGGCTTTGATTTCAATGATAATGAAAAAACAAAAATGTTTTACCATATACAGGACAATTTTCCTAGAGAAATGAAAGGTGGAAACACCAATCAGCATCTGACTCCAAACACACAGTACATGAATAGTAAATAAAACAAAGCAAACTTAAGAAGAAAACATACAGAAAATCTTTCTACATTTTGAAAGCATTCTTTAACTTTCTTTCCTCTGTAATAAGCAGTCATTATAGTATAGCAAAACCAGAGCCATTTGGAAACTTTCTAATAGGTTGGTAATGTCAGTGGTATAGTTTACATCTTCGATGAAATACACAAAAATGGAACTATTTATAAAGCAGTATCAGCTGTGTATCAGCATATGGTAAATATAACCTGAGCAACAATCTATGTGGGCTTTTTGTAGCCTATCTATGTTTGAGTCAAGTTTGTGTAACTTGTAATTTATTTCAGAACGGAGTTTACAGTTATCTACTCAAAGTCTTTAGTAACAGAGCTTTTGACAGAAGTTTGTGAGAGCAAAGAGGGATTACGTTTCCACCCACAACATCAGACAGATAGGATAGGGGCCTGAAACGTGGCCCCTCTACAGCTGTTAATGGAACCTACATGTTGTGGAAAGCGCTGATTACTGCAGCGTCCTTAAATCTTTCGTCAGCATCTTCTCTTTTTGAGTTGTCCTGTTCAGGGGGAGCACAAAAGTTGGCTGTTAGGAGGTTTGTAGGGTACGAGACACGCTGCTTCTCCATTTTCATCATTCTCTGAGGGACGGTTTCCCTACAGCAGGTAAGTGGAAGGAAGACTTTTCTACTAAAGGTGGGTGGTTTTTTTAAATCAACGTATAGAAAGGCTTTGGGGAAAACGGACAAGAAATCCCTAGATGATATAAATCAAAATACTTTTTGCATTTGTCTTGCATTCTAGTAAGTGGCAAGTCCATGCCCTATCAGGCCCATAACCTTAATTCTTGCACTTGGTTGATCATCAATTTTGATGAACTTTTGGCAAGTTGCAATGGTGATAGAAAAAAATAGAGCACAGAAAGATGTAGAGCAAAAAACTTAAGCTCTTGGGATATAGAATTAGTTTATAGTTAAGAGGGCAACAGGTTGGGGTATTTCTATATTGTGAATATTATCTGTTAGAATTTCTTTCCTGTTGCACTCTCAATGGACTTCAGATATCTTCTTTCTAACCAGAGAGCACTGCCTCAAAAACCACAGGATGGCAGACGGGTTGAGGCTGGAGAGGACCTCTGGAGGTTACTTCGTCCAACCCCACCATTTCCCCAAAAGCTTCCTTTCCTCCCAACAGAAAGAATCCTTGAAAAGGTACCAAATAAAAGCATTTGAGGTATTGGTGAAACAGAGGCTTTTATTCAAATTAGAGGTGAAATTAGCCATTTTCTGGAAGCTTCCCTTCTATCTTTATGCTTACCATGTGAGAAAGAGAGGCTTTATAATTAACTAATGAGTGAAGAAACATAGCTACTTGTGACCGTTGTGTTGTAAAGATAGTTGTACACCTCTGCGCCAGTCATCTGGGAGAAAGCAGAAGGGACTAGCAATCTGTCACAAGCTTTCCAGCTCCTGCTGGGGCGGTTGGAGGAGCACCCGGCGAGTGCCGTGCTCCAGCCGCGGCACACCGGGCACGGGCGGCATGGCCGCGCTCTGCCCTCGCCAGCCAGGCCGCCTTCCCCGTGGCACCAGCTGGTGATGAAGAAAGTGGAGGGTAGGACCTGTGAGGTTTTAAAGTTAATGTCTACCTGGAGTAAATTAGGTGGCTGCAAAGGGTGTGGTAATTTTTGATACCTGGGGAGGAGGGGCTGCTTGGGATTGCTGTATGTCGGTGAGGAAACGGAGGGAAAAGGTGGGTCTGAGGTGGAGCGAGTCATACAGAAGATATCCTGGGAGACAAGGAAGGAGAAAAAATAGGATGAGGAAATGGAGAGGGAAGTAAGCACTGTAAAGACATGGGTGTCCCCTACGCCGTGAGCTTTCAGACTGAGCTGCTCCTCAGCTGGTGGAACCCGGGTGGCCGCAGGCGCGGAGGAGAG
>JAVJGI010000036.1:5270261-5302260 GCA_035590275.1 Ibycter americanus
TACATTTCAAGGCCGGGGGGGGGAGGGGGAGTGTTAGTATATTAATCCTAGAACCTTAAAGGTTGACCAGATACTTGAAGAGGAGATTTTTCCAAAGTTCCAGGGGTTTGCTTTTTGACATTTACTATTGTAATTCAGATTTTATCAGATGTGTGAATGTTGAGTCACTCCTTAATTTCACTTTTATATTGTCACCTTTGAAATCAAATGTTATTGAGTTCATTGCTCTTGTGGCACAAGCATCATCGCCAGCGTGTTTTATCTTGTCTGTATCTACCATGTTCCTGCTGATGAAAGTGACCAGAAGTGAAACCCTACCATTAGTTGCGTATGTAGCTGTGTACATTTGAGACAATATGGTGTATAAATTTAAAAGCATGTACTAATATGCAATATAAATGCAAATGTGATCTAGACTGTTGACTTTTTGTATTTTCCTCTATATTTACACCTCATAGATTATCAATCTTAACATATTCCTGAGCTGGTATTAGCACAGAAGTTGGCTAAATTCTTCTATTGATTGTGCCTTGGATCAGCATAAAAGCAGCAACAAAGAGAGATATTACACTGGGCAATCTGAAGTATCCCAGGGCAAAGGCTGGTTTTTGTTTTGTTTTCAAATGTATAGCAAGGCAAAAATCCGTCTGTCAAAGTAATAACAAGATCCTGTTTAAAGAAACAAATTCCTACTTGTGTCAATACATTTACTGTAGTTTCCCATTAAACCTTGTGCAATTTATTTCCTTCTTCACTAGATGCAACGTATTTGACTGAAAAATAGTTGCAATAATGTGAAGTTTTCTGGAAAGTCATGAATACCTTATGTGAGTGGAAATGCATTCACTTGCCTGTTGCTCCACAGCCATTAATCTGATGAATAAAGAGTTTGCACATGGGTTCACTCAGAGAGTTAACATCTGATTTTACATGGAAATATTTGAAAGAAGAAGTACAGCATAGCCTGAAGCCTGTTAGAAAGATTTTTAGAGATTTATTTAATGCAGTTTCTTGCCTTGGTTCCTATTGTCTACTTAGAAAAGAATGTTGTTTTGAAATGTAAAATGAAATAAGGGGAAACAATTCAAACAACATTTCTACTGGACCAAAAAAAGAAAAAAAATCCCTTACCTCAAACACATACAAAACCTGTCAGTTTTCATTACTCATGTGTTGTCCTACTATTTTATTATCATCTACATTAAATCAGATGATTCCCCACCTCTACACTGGTGCTTTGGTGATAAAATAAAGGGGCAGGAACTACCTTCATTTATCAACATGAAATAACATCAGCATTTGTACTGGGATACTATTTATGTCAATAACTCATTTTTAGAGCAAAGAATGAAGAGAATTAGTAGTTATTGTTTCTCTCTGTGGAGATAAATGCTTGACGCAGTAGCTACTTGTCAGCTGAACACCTTAAGTTACAGGGCAATACCAAATCTCAGCTTGATCTTGACATGGATTCTAGTTTCCTCATGAATTCAGGAAATCTTCAAACATCAGTTGTGTCCCTGTTTGCTGTTTCTGTTACTGCTTTTGAGTTTATTAACCTGAGGATGTTGTTAGAGTTGGAGAGAATGTGAAATAGGTGGGACATCTGTATTAATTTGCTGAATATGTTGAATGTTCCCTTTATTAGTAAGATTGTAAGTACCCAGCCTCTGACAATTACATCACTGTTTCCTTATTACAGTGCACTGGATGTGGATGATTGGAATAATACTTGATTGGAATTTCACTTGCTTCTTTCTATGTTTTTTAATGACCCTGAAGAGGACGCTTAGGACTTCAAGCTAACTCTCATGCAATCAGAAATTGCATTGCTTTGACAAAGGGTATGTCATGTTACGTTCATATTGTGTACTTGGCTTTAAAAGCAAGACTAGATGTACCACTTAAATACTTTTTTCTTCTCCAAATTCCTATTTAAGATGCTCTTTGCCTCAATTTTTTTTAAATCTAATTTTAGAATCTTTTCTGACTTGAATTGGTAAATTGTCTTAAACAAGCTTGTTTTGATACAAAAGACTGCGTGAAATAATCTGTTCTGTATCTAATGCCTTTGGTTTAAAATCTGATGCTCACTCATTTCTGAGAGAATTCAATTCCTTAATACAGTTGTACATACAAAGTTTTGGGTTGTTTTGTTTTAGAGTTCGCTCTGGTGACTTCTACAGATTTTCTAGTTGCAAGTAGCTGTGAACTATACTCTAATGGCAGTCGAGTGTTCAGATTATAAACGTACAACATTCATATTCTGATCTCTGCTCCGTTGCATATGTGGGGTTGCCCATAGAGACCAGCTGGCCCACGTGCCTGCAAGATAAGCCAGGACTGTTTAGATAGTTCATGACCAAATACAGAGAGCCAAAGGCAAGAAAATGAAAGCTTATTTCTTTACTTTTAGCTGCTCCTATAGATAGCAAACACTGACTATGCATGAAAGCCTCAGATCCTTCAGACACCACTTGGAATGTTTGGCTGTGACTTGTCTTCTAAGAAGCTTCCGTAGGAAGGCTTCCTTTTCTTGCCAAATCTTCATGTATTGGAACAAAGCTTGTTTCAGAGCAGGCTTTGCCTTCATTTAGCTTGGTTATTAACTTTGGAAGATTATAGAAAGATACAGATACAGGCTGTGCAAAAAAAGGGGCTTTGTTGGCCTGCTTGAAGGGTGAAAAATAAAGCCACATATTGAATAAGAGTGGAGAGTAAAATAATGCTGTGAAATGAAATGCTGGTGAGGGAGGAAAGGTCTTTAACTCTGAGCTGCAGTCACTGCAGTCTGTGCAATCTTTTATAAGATGATGTCTCCAGAAGCGAGTTATTCCAAATGGACCATCATTGAACTGAGATGAAATTACTCCTATTATATTTCTTTACCCAGTGCCTGAGAGATGTAACAATAGGTACATATACTCAGGGTATGTTTTTAAATGGGATATTGACACCTATCAGCTGCTTGTGAAAACTTCCATCTGTGTTCCCTTGATTGATAAGAAAATATGCTGTTCACAGATCATATCCTGTTGTTCTATTATGAAATGGAATTTACTTAAACTTGGCTTTCCAGAAGAGGTCAAATGCTCTTGAATGGATAAAACCACTGTATTTAAAGAGCATATTGAGTAAGTAAATTCTTTAACGTCTTAATATATTGTCCAGAACAATAGAGGCATATATGCCCTGGAGTTAATGCACGGATGTGTGTGGCAGATGCAAGGCCTGCATATGGATGTTCAAATCCACATCAAGGCTTGTATCAACTCAGCATGATACAGCAATTGAGAATGGCTGTTTGTAGAACTCTGGTCAGCATTAGAGGCGGGGGGGGAAGCAAGCAGGGTTTGCATTCCACAGTGGTGGTGTAAGTCAGCCTCTGTAAACCTTCCTTCATGTGGGTGCACATCATTCTTCAGGCACATCCTTGGTTTGGAGTGTGACTCACATGGATAACGTGTTAATCTGACAGCTAATCTTGCTAAAAAATGGATTAACTACTATGTACACATGACAGAAAATATCTAGGAAGAGTCATGATTTTGCTTTTCAAATACTCTGTTCCAGCGGACTCCTTCTTCTTTTGTTCAAGAGGACCACCTGCTCATCAAAACTGGGTTATACTTGCTTCCACTTCTTGAAGAAAGATGGCTCCTTATTGCCATTCAACCTCAGAAAACTTTTTGAGATTTTTTTCTCCCTGATAATTCTTCTTGACATTTTCATATCATCAAAGTCCACTATCTTGATCATAAAGTTATTGAGGATGCAAAAACATCTGTGAACCATGCCCTGCAGTTAAATACTTCCCAAATCAGTATTAGCAGTCACTGTTTTCTTTTGTCGTTTGTTTTTGTTTAGTTTTTTCCCCCAAGGAAAATAATTGCATGAGTCCTTAAACAGAGGAAGGACTTCTGATTAACTGAAATGACACCTTCTAATTATTAGCTTTGTCCGTAATAAAATGTGAAAATAATTAAATCTTACTTGCAGAAGACACTGACTTCTGCAGTATATTGTTCCTAAAAGTCTCTGAAATAACTTGACAAGAGCCTCAAAAAACACATTGTAAAATAGGAAGGGTAAAGGTCATTCCCACCTGCTGCGGCGATACTAAACCTAGCTTTGTCGGCCTAACTGAAATTCATGAAAAAGTAGAGTAGGACAGAAATCTGAAAACAATAGTGAGGTAGATTATATACCTTTTATTCTTGGAAGCAGCAGTATGGATAACTGCAAATTGTCATCCAAAAGAATGAATGGAATTAAAAACATTTTAATTGATAACCAAAGATTCATTTTCATGACTATCATTCAGAACTGCCATCTTCTAGAGTTATTAAAATTAAGAAAAAGTTCCCCAAGTGTTATCATATAGATAAACTGTAAAACTCAAAATGTATTATACAAAGTATTGGAAATAGATAGTGCAATATTTGATTTGATTTTATTGCAGTTGTTTTAGTTGTAGTAGTTTCTGAAGTAAAAATAAATCCCAATTTAAATTTTCGATTATCTTTTCCCGGTAAATGCTGCAGTGTATTGGTTTGTATTTTGACTATCAGAGGCTTTCTTGCACAAGGCTGCACACATCCATGTGTTTGGAAATTTGCTTGTGTATTCACTGCCAAGCAGGGTTTTGCTTCTTCAATAGTGATCAGATATTAGTTTGACTGTGTGTGGAAATGTGCAGTAAATCAGTGATGAATTTTTCCATATGTCTTGCATAAAATCCAAAAATGGTTATCTAATGTAAGCCAGAACACCAGAAAACAAATTCTACTGTCGTATATTGAAAAAGGCCTTAACAGAGTTACGAAATAAATAAATAACATGTTGACCTTAATAAAATAAATTGCTATAACTGTTTTAAAGGATTCTTTTATTTGGCTAATGAATTTCTTGAAATATGAGATTATCTTGTTACACCTAATTACGTAACATATTTGCTCCAGGGTTTAGAAGCTGCAGATACACAATTCAGTCTGTGGGTCAACAGGTACCCAAAGATGCTTCATTTAAATCCTGTTTCCTCACCTTTCTTATGTGATCCAAGTCACAAAGTAGAAGCTCAAATAAGTGCTTTCAAACACTGGAGCTCTAAGGGGAGTTCTCCTAACTATGTTGTGCTTTTTTAAAGATATTGATTCTGCCACCATAGGACAGAACTGACCTTTTTTTTTCTTCATTTTCTCTCTGCTCGTTTCTTTATTTATCTTTATAAAAAGAGAGAGTTAAATAGATCTTGATGTTATAGAGTATCTACATCTATTGGACAGTATTGTATAAGTGATTACAGATTAAACTGATAAATAGCTCACATAGGAATTTATTGGGCATCTTTTGGATAGGTTAGCTTTTAAAAGCAACATAATTTTAATATGGTGGAATCTGAAAAAGTGTATTTAAATAGAACACAGAGACATCTATGATATTTCATACAATGTAGCTTGGAGCATATTTCAGCATCTGGACAAGACTAAATTTAATGTCATTCATCTGCACTGACTGCTTTTCCTGGAGTTAAAAAAAATCGTATGTAAAAATTACCAGATACCTTTGTCTCATGACTGAATAAAGAAATTAAAGTAGCTGAAGAGGGTTATTATCAGTCATTTAGGGAAATTTTCTGAGTGATGAGAAGGTAACTGTTAGCTCATTGGCTTAAAAAAATTAATCTCCCTATAGACAATTTTGTATTTTGTAAATGGCTACAAAATAATTGATTCCAAAATGAGGTAAATTAACAAAATCAATCTGCAAATCAGTATAGTATATTCTTAACCTTTAGTACATTTATAGTCCAAACCTAACTGAAAGAAGCAATTTATAATAAATAGGATATATCATATTTCTCTTCTGAGAATCCATTACCATGCAATAAACCTAGATATTCCCAAGTGCTTTTATTATTAATGTAACATGTTAATTGAATCAGCAAATAATTTTCAGTCTGAAAAACATCTTCATGGCAACTACTGATATTAAATATACAATTTATATGAAATACATAGGCTGTGTAATTGACCCAACTAAACAGTAGTTTGAATTCTAGTTTATATTCAACTTCTCTGTCTATATTCAATGTAAACGTAGTGAACCTGGAAGTACTGGCTAGTTCAAACTGAGATCTCTGTCCCATTATTAAGTAATGTAACATGTACTGATAATTGTACAACTTTACTGTACAATCAGAAATTCACTTTCAAGAACATGTACTAAAAAATAGTATTTTTTTGACAATTAGTGCATGGTAAAACTGTGAGTTTCATGGATGTGTACCAGAAGTTAACCTCTGTCTCAAAATGAACTCATGTACCTGTTCATTTCACATAAATTAAGGGGTATAAAGTATTCGTGATCCATTGCTATCTTTTGCATCACCTGTGGCTCATATGTGTTTGAGTGTTGGTCAAGAAGCTATGTCAATGTCAATATAGAAGGCAATACATGGGCCTGTAATTGCCTTAAACTGTGGACTTCAAGAGGTAGTGAAGTGAATCAATCCCATCCCACAGTTCAGTACAGGGTCCCTATTTCTACTCTACCTGTAAGTTGTGCTTTTATCGCTCTGGCTCTCAAGTGACCTTTGGCCATGTAAACTTTTTGGTATGCAGCTTTTAGAACCAGAGAGATTTGCCAACCGTGATCTAAAATCAGGGGTTTCATTAACTTTGTAAAATAATAATTCTAAAAATAACTAGTAGTAATACTAGTATACTGAAAGTGGTTTTGTTATTACAGCTCTCCATGTTCAGACCCCGATTCCAAATACCAGTCCAATACCAACAGCCCCTCTGTATATATTTTGACTTCCAGAACATTAGTGATACCACTTGTTTCTTACAGCTTGAAACAGACCAAATACCTTGAACTATGAAAGAAGGCATTGTTTTGATATTTCCGCTTATTTGTTTTGTGGAGGTTTAAGTTTGTTTTGCTGCAAGGAATGAAGAAATACTTTGGTTTTTGAAGAAGTGAGTTATAGGAAGGAAAGGATTAATTATACTCATGAAGCCTGTATTGTTAGCCACGGTGATAACTGTAGACATATTTTACTTCTATAAATAGCTCCTCTTTTATCTAACATCTTTCAGTCAGATGGTGCTAAGATCCCTCCTTCCTCACTAAGATTCCTACAATTCATATTTCAGCAGTATGTTTTATATGTAATACAATAAAATCCACAAAATGTGCTGTTGCCTTGCCTTTTAGTACAGTAGCATAAAATTATGAAAGGACTAATGGGTATAGGGGATGAATCAGAATAGTCAGGTTTGGGTTTCATTTCTTAAATGAATTCAGCTGGACTGACAGCCCTAGAGGTGCCCTTAAGCAGAGAAGTTGTCAGAGAAGGTTAGATTAGGTGATAAGTGCAGGACAGAATAGAAGTTGAACAACTGTTTTTCTTTTGTTCTGGATTTTTGCAGAGAACTGAATCAGTTTGGCATATTGAGAAACCAGGAAAACAGCGGGCTTCTCACATTGTTTGTCCAAGATTAAAACCTCAATAATGTAAAAATACTTGAAAGCTTCGAAATAGATTCTATAGAATTCCGAACTTGTATTGCTGAGAGGGTATTTACTTATGTTAGGGCTCCATCTACAGTTACGAGGAAGAAAATCTTACCGCTGATGGCAGCTATCTCTGCTTCTGGGGCTTCACTGATTCACCATGCTTAACGTAGTAAACTCTCTCCTTTTATTTGGGTCAGCATACTTCAAGCTGATTTTCAGCCACAGTTAAAGTACTGATCTCTAATTATTTCCAGTAAAGCAGCAAATAAGGTTATATTAACTATATCTTTATATGCCACTATTCTGATAGGGTTGGCTTAAATTTCAAGTAGTTTTATTATCAAAAGGCTAGCAGGCACAGGGAATCTTATCATATAATCTCACTCACACATTTATTGAATTCCACTTTTAACATTGTTAGGATTTTTTCCCCCTCACTGTTTCAGTTTGAGAGGCTTTTCAGGAACATCATTCCTCAGATGATGAGCACCATTCCAGTACTTTCAAGCTAAATGTATTAATGGACTTCTCTTTTGATTTTAAGCCACTATTGACCTTGAGTTAAAATAGATTGACTGTAATCCTCAGCCTTGATTTAAGATAACATATAGAAACAGTTATAGTACTTAACATAACTAAATAACTGAAATAGTGCTCTTTTATTTGGTACTTTTTGCCATCCACATATAAATTGGAATTTGACTTAGGTCTTCTGTTTCTTTGGAACAGGCAACCAGAAGAGCAAACAGCCACTTGTGAGGTAAATGGAAGCTGAACAATATGTAAGTGCAAGAATGTTTATTTTTCTACTACTGTCTGTATGCTAATCTACTGAATAATTAATCTTATATAAGTAAAAACAAGCAAACAAAAAAAAATACCCAAATCGTGTACTTATGAAACAAGTAGAAGTAGGTAGTAGATCAGGGGAAATAGTTAAATATAAAAAATGGCAATAAAAAGGAGGGCTAAACGTGGGACAATGCAAAGCATTGACATGGCTTACTGGAAGTCTCACGCTTAAGCAAACAGACGCATGAAGTTGATAGGACAAAGCTTAGAGGTACAAAGATCAGTCTCGCAGTTTTTGTATATAAACAGTTAATCTCTACGAATGAGAGTTTATCTCCTGACTGCATAATAGTAGCTAAGAAATGCGTGGAATAGCGGGCATTTGCTTCGGCATGACCAAAGATGTTAAAAAGTTGTAAGAATCTAAACAGAGTGTGGTTAAAGAATGTGACAACTGTCTAGTAACTAAAGTTGAATGTTGAACTTCCTAATTAGAAAAGAAAGACTAATTGAAATAATGGAGAAACAAATAATTATTTAGGGGTTTTTTTAAAAATAGTCGATAGTTTTTCAAATAAATAGCACAGAAAAAGATCCAGTTCTCAACTTTCTTCTAAAATAAAGCTCACAAAAAGTGAATGCTTCCTCTGCATCCATTTGCAGCAGTCCTCCATGCAGTTGCAAAAGTCTTAGCAACAGCTGTCTATTGAGGGTAAATTTAAGTTGCTTACTTCCAGCAAGCAAGAGTAGCAAGGTACGCTACGTTCCTATTTACTGGAGGGGTAGTGCACAGTAAGAGAATGCACACGATTACTGTGGAGCAGGTGATGGTACCTTCTGGTAACCTGTGTGTCAAAACTTACTTGCTAATGTTCCTGTGGATCTGAAATTGGAATGGATGTTTCCTGAATGTTTGTGAAAAGTAAGAAAAGAAAGAAACAAGAGCTGCAAAATGAGAACAAGCAGCTCTAGCAGATGCTGCTATAGGAAAATATTGTAAAGAAAAGAGACCTGGATGTGGGCCCCCCAAAAAATCTCTCTAGACTAGTTTCATTGCAGTGCTCCCCACTTAAATGAGGAACAGCAAAATTATTAAAGAAACTATCTGGTTAAAAATCAGGAATAGTGCTCCAAATCAACAAGAGTGAGCAAACGTACATTTGAAAATACGGGAGAAACAGTTGTCAGTGCAGTTATCTCACTATTTGCCAGTAGGGGGAAGGGAAATTTCTTTACAATTCTTAGAGAGGCACAAAAAGTGCTCATAGATCAACTAAAGAAAAAGCTTACAGTACTAGATCTTTGGTGAACTATAGGAAGTTCAGTAAAATAATTTTGAAGGGTTTGTGCGTTGGGTTTTGGGTTTTTGGGTCTTGTTGTTTGGTTGTTTGGTGTTTTGTTTTGGGGTTTTTTTTAATCACGATTAGATCATATCCTTAACATTGTGGCAGGTTTCTATTGTTCTTCTAGAGTAGATTATGAAAAAGATACCAGCAGTTAGAAGAAAATGTGGATGACAAGAAAGAACCTGCTTACAGAGAAGGATAAGGTCTGTGTTCATTTAAAGCAATGGCTTTTTGTCTTGTGTTTTTGTAAGTGTCACCATGTTTACAAGCTTACAGAACATTGTTTCACTCCTTGTTTTTCAGCCTCCCTAAATTGTATTTTGATGCATGCAAAATTTTGATAAGCAGGAACCAATATATTTATAAACACAGTAACCTTACAGTATGAATTTAAAACTCAGTCCAAAGAAATGTGAATAGTTTTTAAAACAAGTGAAATATTTTGAGTACATAATCAACGAGCAGAAATTTTGACAATGAAAAGTCAGCAGAGGCTGTCCAAAACTTACCAACTCTTTGGATGCTCGCAGATGTTGAGAGTATTTAGGCCTCCTATTACAAAAAGTTCATTTGTAGGTTGGCCAGAACAGCAAAACCACTACATAAGTTGGGTAAAGAAAGGAAACCATTTCAGTGATCAGCAGTGTGTGATTTAGCATTTTGAGAGTCAAAGAGGCTCTTGTGATTGCTCCTGTTTTAGTCTCCCTGTGTTTCAAAAACCCTTTCATATTGTGCACAGCTGCTAACACTTACAGTTTGGGAATAGTGTTGACACAGGAACACAAAGGGTTTGAGATATTGCTAGCTTATTACTAGGGTGTGGGAGGTCAGGGGGAGGACGTGTAGAGGTAGGAGTTTTCCAAAGACAAATTATTGCAAAAGTAACTCATGACTATGGTTAAAGACTATTTTCTTAGTTGGAAATTTACGATCAGGACAGACCATGCATCTCATTCAATGATTCTGTAGGTTCAGGTATTCTGAGGGAAACTTGCCAAGCAGTTACAGATCTACCATACTGTGCCGCAGACTTGAACACAGTCATGGCAATGCTGCTGTTGCACGTATATGGCATTTTGATTGCTAGTTGCAAGTATTTCCATAAACAGGAATGAGTGAATTTTGTTAAAATAGGAAAAAAAAAAAAAAAAAAAGCCTTTTTTATTCTAGACCCATGAGTTGCTGAAACCGACAGTAGAATCTTGAAATCTGTGCTATATATAAACAAATGGTTGATAAACTACTTATTTGAGAAAGTATCTTTCTGAGCTATCACAATGGAAGCTTACTGTTCACAATGTGAAATATGAAGTATTCTACAGGAGACGAAGAACAGTTGATGATGGCAAGGATGGGGGGCACTGGTGTGCACAGATAAATGTCGTTGGTATGTCAGATCACAGGACGTACGGAAAGATGATAGAATCTGCCCCCTCTAGGTGTGGGCTCATTTTAATTATGCTGCTTGGGCCTCTCCAATGACGGGTACTTGTAACAGTAAACTATACTTAATTTTTTGAGAAAAAGGAGACAACATCATGATTTCAAAACTGCCAAACTGCAGGAACCCTTGGCATTTTGCACATTATGCTTGGACCCAAGTGAGGTTCTCACGGTCTAGCAACACCGGACATTTTCACAAAATGGCCTATAAGAAACCACGGAGAAGCTGGCTGCGCTTGGGCTGAGTGCAAGACCTAAATTGTTTTAGTAAGTTTGTCAAGCTCTCTAGTCTGTAGAGAAAGACAAGTTGTTTGCAAAGTGACTGAGATCAGGAATTTAACTGGAGCTTGACAGACCACCTTTTGGGTGGAATCATTTCATGCCAGGGAGAAGAAATCAAGAGAGCTTGGACTACTAGGTTAAGCATACCCTTTACTCTCAAGAGATTTAATACAGTGTTTGGTAGTGAACTGGAAAAAATACTGTTCTCATGGATGGAGTTCCTAAAAAGAAAAAAAAAAAAATTGGATTGTGTAGAAAGCCTGTAGATAAAAATGATGTTTCTTTCTGCAAAAATTAAAACACTCTAGCAGGTCAGAACACTTAGTTGTACTTTTTATAATATCTCCAAGAATGATTTTACAATCCTAAGAGAAAGAAAAGCAGGATTCCTTTGAGGCATCCAATAAAATACTGATACATGTATAAGAAGCATTGAATGGGATACATTGGGTCCCAAGACTTTTCAAAATTGTTCATAAGGAATAGATGATGTGATAACACTGATTTCAGTAAAATTGCCTCAATATAATAACTGTATGATGTGCTGACTAACAAAGACTTTGAAGCAAGAAGCAAAGAAACAATTTCCATCTGTTGAAAAATGTTGTGCATTCTTTATAAATACACAGGATTAAAGGGAAAAACCACCTGATTTCAGCATCTGTTTCTTTTCAAATGGAAACAAATGAAGGTTAGTAAGCTTCTGGCTGTTGGAGCGCTTTTGGTGGGGTATTTTTTTTCTCTACTTGTTTGTTTTTTCAAAACTCAGGTAAAAGAATGGGGTAATAATATGTCTAATAGTGACAGCTTGGTGTTGCATTCATAAAGAATCTGGATTCCTGTGCAAAACATATGTTTTTCTGTAAAAGTCAGAAGGGGTGGAAAAAAAACCCCACTCAAAACTATGAAGCTAAAGAAATTTTGTACAAAACAAACATGTCAGTATGCTTCAACGGGCAAACAGTGAGTTGCCTGTAAACTCTGTGCTGTTCTTACACTGTGTGACAGTCACTGCGTAGAGCTGCAGTTTCACCTCATCATTATGGTACAGGTGAGATCTTTACAATTCCTTTCTCCTCCAGCTTTATTTCTGTGAAAATTCTACTGCCCTAAACTATTGCTCATATTCTGCCTGCGGTAACTCTGATCTTAATGCTAAACTGTGCCATCAAATTAGTTAATTTTAGTGCTCACTGAAAATTGAGAAGTTATGTTGAAAAAGTAGGAAAACTTCTATTCCTTGACGTGTCTTGCTGATCTTACCATCAAAATTCACATAACCAGCATGATTCAAATCAGTCTACCTTGTTACCATTAGAGTGCAAAGCATCCATCTAAAGAGAATGCTTAAGGCTTTGACATGTAAGGTGTTTGACTGGTCTTTCTCTCCACTCTGCAAAGCATCCAGCAAACTGCTGCTGTATAAATGGATTCATAAAAGTCTTGTGAGCAAGGTCTCGACTTTGCTCTTTCATCTGCTCTCATGACCCGTTGCCTTAAAGTGCTAACATGTCAAGCTCAACTGAAGTTGTTTGCAGCTTTGTAGATGTTTACTAGGTAAGTTGTGTTTGTCCTTACTGGCTTTTGTCCTCTGCAAGGAAGTAAAACACGTGGAAACTGATAGAGATGGGAGGAACATATATAGCTCTCAAACATTACAGGGGAGAGGCGGGAAAGACCATTATGGTGTACAGACTTCAATCAGAATTAAAGCAGTTGTATGTTTGGCCTTGATAGTTTTACTTTGAATTTATATTGATACCACAGTGGAAGCATAAATTTAGCATGCATCCAGTTAAATATGTATACAGAAAATAAAGGGGACAAAACACAGGTTTGTTATGACTGAAACCATGACACATTTGTATCTGTGGCAAGCAGAGATACCATGTAAATAAATGTGAACATTTTCAACCTTTCTTAGCAGCAAACAGAAGAAAATTCTACTTTTAACAATACGTACTCTATCTGTTTAGTTTTGTGGTGCATTTTGGTTGGTTTGAATGTATTAGCCAGCATAACTCGTCTCAATGATAGTTGTATGTGGTAGAGCAGAAAGGAGCTAATATTTGAATTGTGTAAACATCAAAGATGATGTTTACTTACATTGCTATGAAGTGATGAGACTGACAGAAAGTAGATCACACTCAAGGAAGACAAAAAATTTTAACGATGAGATGTGTAAAGTTTCACAAAAGGGGTTAGGGAATCCCCAGTGCTTAGGCGTTTTTAAAACTATTCCAAGTATGATGCATGTTCTCAAGCATAATCTGGGACAGACTAAAAGGCTGCACAATGAATGACAAAGGCTCCTACCCCACCTCAGTACTTAGCATTTCACAGTATGACTTGTAATAATCAGGGATATTAACAATTTTGAGCAACTATACTAGTAACAATTACTTCTTTAAATCTCTGTTGTGGTTTGAATGATATGACTTTGTTGATTCTTACACTGGAATAATCAATAGGAATTGTTGTAATATTCCCTTAACTTTCTAAAGGTTCATTTGTGTTCTCTGAAAAAATGCCAGTATTAAGAGAGTTTTAGGGCATGTGCATAGATGCTGCTCTACACCAAGAAGCTGTGCATATGGTCTTAGTTCTTGGTAAATGGAATTTACTGAATTTGCTACTTACTGAAAGACATTTAAGATACCCCACACCTGTAGATCTGTCAGTCAGCTTCCTTTGCAGCTCGTATTATTGCATAGCAGCAGTGCTGTCTTTCTGCTTTAAAGGCCATGCGTGAGACACAAAAGGTCGCTTGCCCTCCGCTGAAATGGGAGAGCGGTCCGGCGTGGGGCCGTGGACTGAGAGGGGTGGCGGGTGTGGGTCTGCAGCTGAGGAGTGCGTCATGTAGCAAGGCGCCTGTTCAGAGGAGTCCTTTACAAACACGTGCATCACAGTTGCTAATTAATGCCACTCAGTCCATTGTGTTTGGTATGTAGTACAAGGATTTGCATAGGGAGCCAGGTCCAGACCTAGTTTCACCTGGAGGAGCCACCTTCTCCTTGGATTTTCTAGCTTAGGGAGACTACAGCACCCTACTGGAGCCTAATTGAGATGTGGTAACTAACTACTCTTTTGGAAATTCATACCCAAGTTTACTGAGTAGTGATTTTCTTGTGCAATAGATCTAATTTTCCTTATTGTAGTCCGTCTAAGTAAATGATTAGTTGTGTTAAATAGTTATTTTTAGTCAATGGTTATTTTTTAACTTGGAATAACTTGATTTTTAAAAGTATAAATATTTTGCTTAGTAGTAAAATTTTACAGTTGTACTTCTGTACTTGTATAAAATTTGTTAATTTTGGCATAGGTTTTTTAAAAATACATTGTGTGCTATCAAGCAGTTATATTGCGATTGAATAGAATGATAGCTTTATAAGTCTTTGACTTTTTCTGTACTTTTATGGTTGCATGTTTAATGAGGTCTGACAATATCTATCTAACAATGTTGCATCTTCATTTTTATAATCATAGAACATTTAATAAGGTCCCATGATAAACACAATGAAGTTGTACTGAAGTTGTACCGTCGTGTAACTGCCATTTCACTTGAGAAAGCTTAGCTATAAAATATAATGTGACTTGCCTGAAGCCACACAGCAAATCTTTAAAAAAGCCAGTGTGGGTCTGGATTTATTCTTTCTATCCTTTGTTTTAAACATAAGATATATTTCTTCTTCCAAATAAGGTAAGACATGTAGGGAAAAATTATCATGGTTGTATACCCCAGAAAAGAAATAGATTGTGCAGTAGTGTACATTAGCATATATGTTTGCACTTGCAAGTTAAGATTAGTCATCAAAATTTCATCTTAAATGAAAATTTTAATAAGTATGTGCATTTGAACAACTATACAGTTTTATTATCTGAACTGTGGCTTTCTTTAAAATGCATAAATATGCATCTACTTGAAAGATTTCTAATATTGCTATATTAAAATTCTTATTATCAATAAAAAAAATCCTGTGGAATAACAAATGATTTTTCCATATGCAAAAATCTTTAGAACTGTGTGGTCTAAAAATGAGACATTTCCAAATAAAATTGAGCTATGCAGAAGAAATTGAGCAAAAAGTCCTTAAGGTGACTTTTAAATGAAAATGAAATGTCTTTTAGTAAGTTTCAGAGGTACAATATTACAGACTAGTAGAATTGTATCTCATTAATTTCAAACATAGATTTTATGTGAGGCTATTTGATTATAATTTGATTATCTGACCCTGTAATTAAAGTTTATTGCCAATTTCAAAGCTTATGTGTAAAATGAACTGGTTTTCTTCAAAGCAATATACAATCCATTGGACTCATTGACTGCTAGTTTTGCATTTAAATCGAAAAGTCTGTTGTAACATGACAAACAGGTTCAGTTTTTGATCATTAATCCTGCTAAGCAATATTCATAAATTCAATTTTGAATCAGTTGGAATACTTTTCTTTTATTAGTTTCTGTGTTATTAAATGAGATTGTTTCTGACTAATATATTTCTGGACTCAAACTGTAGCTCCAAGCTGTTATTCAAATCAAATAACATGCCCCTTACTTGTGCCTAGCACTAATAAATGCCAACTTGTGATACATTTGCTGGAGACTGTCGCGAATATTAAAGGAGGCAATAATGCCACTAATGTCTCATAAGTAAGCTTATTTTTCTAAAGGGCTGAAATCAGTCATCTTACTGAGGGGAGCAAAGGGGGAAGAACCTTTAAGACTTAGAGCCTAAAGCATTATTTTACTCAGCTAAACATTATTATTGAGGAGGTAAATGACGAAGAAATTACCACTGGAAAGAATGAAAAATATAACATGTAACTTCTGGTGCCACCCTGAGCAACAGAAATACATCCACCGGCTAAGCATATGCTGGATTTACTAGAATTGCATGTTCATTGGTTTGGAGGCCTGTTTTTCTCCCTCTGAGTGTCTGAATTAAAGGAAGAAAAAAAAAATTCCTTTTTACTGTTATTGTCAACCACCTACTTCAGTTCTTTTGAGATATTACTGGTAATAGTTAGGGGGTTTGGTATAGAACACAACTTTAACATGTTGCCGTTAAATTATTTAAATAGGATTAACTTGTCTAAGTTGTCATCCTGCAATCTGTACAACTTGGGAAGGAGGGCATTGGCTGGGGCAGGTGGTATGACTGGGGCTGAGAGACCCTACATGTGTCCCAGTCGGATACAAAGGCAATCCTGAGATTTAGACACAATCGCTTTACCTATTTTGCTTTCTCCTAACGCAGATTCTTTCCTCTTTTTTGTTGGAGGTAGAATATTAATAATGAATGTCCATTCTATGATTCTATGTACGTTTTAATGCCACTTTGAGCCACATATTCATCCCTTTGATTCGCTAGCTTTTCCCCAAATGTTTAAAACAATTTAAAAGTTGTAGTTGCGCTTTATATTTTGTGCAGTGTGAGTTCTTAGCTTTCCTACTTTCTCAAAAGTTGTGTCATAACTTCATGGGTTTTTTTCTAAAATTAAAAGAAAACAACTCGTCTCTATTAAAGTTCATTAGTGTCAGTATCACAGAATGTACCAATCTAAATGATAGGTTCTAGTAGAGTGAGTAATGTATTTGAGAGTGGTTCACTTCTTTTAAAAAACGGTGATTCGTACATTAAAGGTGCTTTTAATTGGAAAGGATGAAAGGGTTGAGACAAAATCTGATGGTCTGTTTTATGATTGCCTTTAGTTTTTACAAACTGTTCCGCGCTGTGCAGGATGTATTTCAATTTGATTAAGTTTACAAATTGTCTGTGACCTCTGCATTAGCTGTTTCAGAAAGGTGCTGTTTCTTACGGACGTCATTGAGAATTTTGTAGCCTAGCTGGAATGCCTGTACTGCTCACACACTTTGTTATGGCCTCCAGCCATACCACCTTACCTCGGGCAGTGATCTTGTCAGAGTTCATAAACTAACAGGTCACGTGAGTTGAGTTATGAATGGGATACCCGCAAGGAGGCATCACTTCACCCTTTGAGCTAGCAGGGAACTCCTGACCTAGCATTTTGCTTTTAGATTTTCAGTTTTTCACGTAAAACAGAAACTAATCATGACTTTCTGTCATTAGAGATATTATTGGGCTATCTGGAGATGAGGTGGAGCTACAGTTCACAGAATAGATAAACAATACCTGCCCAAAGGGTAATTTAGCCGATTGTATTTATTTGAAATTCTAAAATATTGCATAGTTTAACAAGCACTGTTATCCTCCCCAAAGAGGGATTCATATCAGTGCCTCTTCTGTCTTTAGTATCTCACTATTTCTGAAGTGCAGTGGAACTATTTGGTTTGAACACTTCTGTGTTATTTTTTTAAATGGCAAATTTTTATTTGGCACTTGTTATTACAGACAAAATACTTAGTTCTTACAATGAATTTAGTGAGGTGACTGTCACGTATAATGCAGATTATGACTGATAGCATGTGATCCCAAGCTTGGATAGTATGATGCAAAAATGAGATGAATGTGTTTATATTTTCGTCTTCTTGTGACCAAGATTGTTCCTCAAACTGTGGGTTACAACAGCCTCAGCCTGTATGGTAAGAAAAGCCCATTCAAAAATTACTTTGGTATCTAACTATCTTAACTACGTAACAGTAGTCAAGTTCTTCTATCTACAGTTAGAACTACATTATATACTGCATATATAAAAATGTATATATTATATATATTACCAGAGAAACTAAATCCAGGCCAGGATTTAGTGGCCAGGCCCATTTCAATGTGTAGTTTTCTCTAACGATTGAGGGCTTCTTTTCTAACTACATTTTGTTTTTTGATTAAAAATAAGTTATTTTGGATGCAACCTATTTAGCTGAACAGCCATTTGATACCTGGATTTAATAACCAAGAAAATTTGGCTTGTTGTAACAAAGTTATCTGATGCAATGATATCTCTAGGATGGAAGAAAAGGTATTTTTTAGTCTTAAAGGTAGACTGCTTCTCATAACATGTTCATCCCAAGTTAAATGTCTAATATCAATACAAATTGTGTGGTATACCAGAACAATCTTAACAGTTATCTTTCATATTTTTGGTTTTAAGAGTAAACTTGCTGCCTTTAGTTCACATCAAATTATCATCTTCCGGTTCTGAAAGATAACAATTGAGAAGTGTGGTTAAGACCCGTATCTAGCGTAGTCAGTTATATTAACAGCAGTAACAAAGGCCAATAATAGTGCATTGATTGCTAGGGATTCTCAATAAGCTTTGTAAGAACTCCAGAACGATGAAAGCTTTTGCCTAATTAAAAGATTAAGAATCTAGGGCCAGATGCATTGGCATTGTGGTTGCTTTTTGCTGTATGCTTACTGAGATGTGCAGCGATAGATGCTTTTTATCTCTATAGCCATCAGTTAGGTTATAAAAACAGATAGCCCACAACATGTTTTGGTTTATCCTTCAATAGCTTATATCCTCTGGGTTTTCTAGAACAGTACAAGTTTAAAGTAACACTTAGCACATGCATACTCTTCAATGTGTGCTTAAATAATTCATTAAATAAAGGTGGGAATACTGAATGTGAAAGTTAATGCTAATGTTAGTGTTTTCTTAAGGTAAGTCCCTAATTACTATTATTTTTTAAGGAAAGCAGTTTAATTTTTCAGAAAAAAATATTGGAGCATTGGAAGATGCTTGCTGTTTGACATTTAATAAAAAATTCATTAGGCTTGGCATGATTGTTTAAACATTGCTTAGGTTGCAATTCTGCTTTGAAGTATTATTTTAGAGAAACATTATGATAGTAGTTACCGTAGCATCTCATTATCTCCCTGAAAGTGATCCCTAAAAATAATTAAGAAGCAATATTTTTAGAAAATAAATGTAAAATATTTTTAATTCATATTTTAGCTCTGGAAATATTTCTTTTCCAGTACTGGACTACTAGCAAATTTTTGATCCTCATAAATATTGTGTTAAAATAGTCAGATAGGTAAGATTTTAATGATACAAAAAAATGTATTGTCAGTGTATGCTACTTGCTCCACACTTCATTTCAAGAACTTGAGTCTCTTGAATTAGGATTTAAAATTTGTCCTCTCTTTGATTGAATTTTTTTCTTTTCTTCCCTTGCAGGAGAGCCAGCCTTACTACACATTAGAATCAACTCTGATTCCACAAAAGCAAGGAATGAAGACTGTATCCCCAAAGGGCTACCTAATATTTGCATACCCTGAAAAGTGGGGTTACAAAGTGAGTCAATGTTTTAATCTACTCGGTAATCATGACTAGGTTAATGTCTGGTTTTGCTCAACTTACACACTTGCATATCAATACTCATTTTGCATAGAAAATACAGACATATGATTTTGTTTAAATATAATTGAATTGTTTCCTTACAGTGAACAGCTGCATGTTGTCTTCTGCAAAATTTTCAGGTTGCAACTATAAGCACAGACATTCTTCTTATTTTTTTTGAAGGGGATCATGATAATTTTACAAAGAAGTAAGACCATATAGAATTCATTCATCCTCTCAGTCCTATTCCCCCAACTGTAAAAACTCTGGGGTTTCTTTCCTTTTCTAAATTTTCAGAAAAATAATAGCTTTGTGTGTGAGCATTACTTAAAACTTACATTGAAGATGTGCACACCTACCATTTCATTGACACTGTTAAAGGAGCCTGAAGGCTGAGGAGGAACATGTGAAGTTCTAGCGATACACTACAGGTTAAGGAGGGACATGTGAAGTTCTAGCCATACACTGGAAGTGGAAGGTAGTGCTTCAACACTCTTAACAAATTCAGTTCTTTTAAGAAGAGTTATTTTATTTTTTTTAAAGTGTGACAGAAGTGACAATAATTTTAATACAAAAGATTTTTTTTTTCCAATGGTTGGCAAAGTCTTGAAATTGTTCAGTACTCCAGCTTAATATTTCTCCACATTGTCAGGGCAGTAGGAGAACGTATTACTATGATGTTGTAATAAATTTCCATACTACTTTCCTATAAAAACTTTTAAGTAATTTTTTGGCATACAATTAATAGCATCTCAATAATATGAACAGAGGTTAACACTGTTTTCTCAAATCCACTATCTATAGCTTCAGAAAACATCACTGTGTCAGTTAGCTTTGAATATGTGTTTAATATTTTTGTTTCTAATTCTTAGAGGTTCTAGTTGTCTCTTAAAAGAAATTTTGCATTTTAGATTTGCATTTGCACTATTTTAGAAGCAACAGTTATGATGTTATTATGATTTACACCAGAAGGCTCACAAGCACTTTAAGAAAAATCATTAAACTGTTTTAAGTAGTTAAGATTTAGTTTACATATCAAACAGTTAACTTCATATTTAAATCTTAATATCTAAAATTCATGTAATTGTAAAATGTCAGACTTTCTCCTAGAGGAAAATTAATTTTTTATAATGAGATGGTTTTGGATATTCAATTGACTTATTTAGATATTTGTTTAACTGCTTTGTGGTTAAAAATGTTGCATATCAGTAATTATGTTTTGAAGATGATCAAAATCTGGTAACCAGAGTATTTACTTTTATATTTAATGACTAGAGTGCATCAACTTAGATACACTTTGAAGAACACTCTCGTCTATGTTGTATTATTTCTTAAACCTATTTACCAAAAAAAAAAAAAAAGTAGTAAAAAAATTATATTCAAAGTATTAAAAAGCCCAAACACACAAACAGCAATGTTAAAGCATAGGAGCTTATTACACTGACAGTTTATTCTTGCTGTGTAAATAGTGCTGTCTGTATTTTTGCTACAGTTTACTCCAAAGCAGTGGAAAACCTGCAACTGTATGAAATTTCATTCTGATTTTTATGTGAACAACAAATTACTAATTAATTTCCAATAACTGGACTAGGTTAGTACAGTGACTTATTTTACTGAATGCTCTAGTTCCTTTTTGTGAAATTAATGTCATCTCATGCTTGTAAATAATAAATTATAATATTTGTGTGAGCACACTTTCTATTATAACAAATGGATTATACAACAAATTATAATAAATGGATTTTGTACTAAATATTTTATTGTATTGTCACTTTTTTCTTAGTTCGTACCCTTTGGACTGCTCATTAGAGTATGGAGGGCTCACGTAATTGAAAAGGTACCTGTGATATCTTTCATGTAAGTTAGTTATAGAGGGATTCAGTATATTTTTATCAAGCCTCAGTTATTCTGAGCATGTCAGCTCTTGCATGCCTCTGCTGAAGTCTACTTGCATAGTTAAAATCAAGCACAAAATTTGTAGGAATCAGCTCAGAGTATGCAGAACCTTGCAAAGCCGGTCTCTTTGAAATATGTCCAACTATATATTCAGATCAGTATTACAACATAAATCAGAAATGCTTTCCACATTTTACAGTGCACTTCATATGACAAGAACATTTCCTCTCAGATATAATTCTTTTTCAAAGAGTGAAAATCTTCAGCTTGATGGTACTTGATGGCAAAAGAATGTTAACCGAAGTGTGGCATAATGCTGTTGCTTGTTCACATTCAAATTTAAAATAATAAAAAAAAAAAAAAAAAAAAAAAAAAGGATTGGAGGAAACCAATCTATTTATCACATGTTTTATCCAATAAAAAAATTTCAACTTATAAACCCAAATTTATTAATGATTTTAGTACCATTCCAGCACAGGTGATTTTATCCCCGCTGCTTTTCTTCCAGGGGTGTTGCTGTCAAAGCTTCCCAGTCACCTTGGTTAATTCATTCCACGTGCCAAAAGTAATTATCCTAAGTTCCACACTGACTGCAACGATGTGAAACTTTGGAATCTGTGCCGCTGTGATGTCATAAGGGAGTCATTAATGTAAGGGGGGCTTATATGGAGGCCTGAAGGCCCGTGCCAATTAATATGGAAGGTATTGATTTAATCATTGTGATGGCAGGCCTGTCAGAAACTGAATTGTCCGCTGAAAGTGCAAATGTGTAAATGGACATCCCAGCAAAAGGCAGCAATCTTTCAAAGTAACATTATTCAGATCATTCCGCTTGTTTTTCCTCTTCCTCGTGCCCCCAGCCAGAGTCTGTTATTGATATAAAGGTTGAAGCTCAGGCAGCTTAACCGTTACGTGGAATGACCTTTACTTTTAATATTAATATATTATTGTAAAGTCTATGAGACTCATAAATGCAATTTTAGAATTCATATGAAATGCCATGTGCTGAACCTATTGCAACTTTTCCTCTAGTCCTGTGGCAGGTTGCAAACTATGTGAATTAATATGCATCATACGCTTTCCCCTTTATTTACTTAGAGAGGTTTGCCGAGCAACTTTATCAAGAGTAACATTATCAAGAGCTTTCCTGCAAGCTTCTTTATCATATTCACATCCGTGTCTGCTCGACACTTGTCACTGTCAATCAAATCGCAATAATACGCAGATGATTTGCTCATTTGGTTTAATAAAATCTCTCTGCTTATTTGCACTGCAGTCATTATGCCACATAATTGCTCTGCCGCTGAGGTGAAAGGCAGCCAGTTGCCTGGGGGATAAGAAGAGACTATTGCTATATGAAGGATTTGTTTCTTTGCCTCTGTCTCTCCCTAGTCACTCATATCCCTAAAATTAATATTGTATTTGAATCCAGTCCTGCTATTCTTATGCAGGCTAACATTGTTATTACTTATTATTTGGATGTGAAGTCATTTATTTTTAGTTTTGATGTCCAAGCTGTCAAGCTAAATTTCATTGTGTACTGCCACATACAATTTTTAACTGCCATTTAAACTCGATTCAAAATCCAAATTATGAAGAGAACATGTTCAAAGGAATGGGCTGACAGGAAGTATAGCTACAATTTTTATTTCCCAGGAAATCAAAGTATAGATCTTGTTATTGTTCTGTGGTGGAGATATGTGCAGTTTTCATACTTCATAATCTGGTTTGTATTGGCTGGACACTGTGATTCAGAAACAGAAAAAAGGGGGCTATTTATGCATATGAGCAGCCCTTAGGGCGCAAAACAAAGGCATTCACTTCCAGAAATGATATAGCACAGAACTAGCTCAACTTACTGCTGTAAATTCGTGAATGATTTGTACTCCATTTTCCAGCAGATTCTACTATGATGGATGGTGGAAGTAAAAATGAGGAATCTGTCCACGTAGCACAACCCTTAGCACCTTCACTGCACAGTTAATATAGTAATAGCAGTAATAATGATCCTGGGGTTTTGGGGTGATTCCATCTCAGGGGCATACTCATTAGCAGCCTACAATACTTGTGTTTTTAAATGTATTCCAAACAGCAAGTACTTCATGGTTTATTTGAAAGAAAATGAAAAAACGGACTAAAATTGTAAAATTTATTTTACAAGAAATAAATATTGTAAAATTCTATGACAGAATATGTCTGTGTTCAGCTTCCCTCTTTTTATTCAAAGTCCTGCATCAGAGCTTAACCGTGACTCTGTTGGTAGGTCAGAGAAAGTACTAATATGTTAAGGCAGCTGAACTTGAGGACATATTTTCTATTTGTATAAACTCTATCTAATAGTATTCAGATACTGAAAGAGACAGTGATTAGTTCGGATATTAACATGGGGAGAGTTCCTTTAGCTGCCTGAATTCAGAAAGTCCGCATTTAAATAGAAGAGCCCGTTAACTCACAGAAGTCCAAAAAAGGACTAGTAAGTCACCTCCAGCCTTGGCGGCAGGCCGTCACGATTCATCCGGTCAATGCGATATTGAACCCGGTGGCGAGATAAAATAAGTTTATACTGTGAGATTTTCAAACTCCCTTTGAAGAAATCAAGAGATATAAAATAACCCCTTTCAGTAGTTAAAGTGGTTAATCACTCTCACTCTTAAAATACTTGCTGAATGTCTTGTTTGAAATTGCTTCTTGTTATGGCTTTCCACACTAGATTAAAAAGATATTTATCTCCCAGCATTTTCTTTCTGTTTTCTTTTGTCTTGTAATTGAGTTCTTTCACAGTACTTTTTAGCAAAATTAACATATCCTTTAATATGGCACTTCACCAGCTTTTTATGTGTACATGGCTCTTTGTTTTTATCAAACCTAAGTAATGACATCAGATATCTGAGCAGTGTTTGGTATAACATTAATCTTTATTTGGGGGGGTGGGGAGGCATAGCAGTTGTAACAGGCAGCTAATATGGAGCTTTTTTAGTTCTGCATTTATTTTAATATATATTATTTATTCTGTATTTTTTTTAATATAAGGACTACATTTCTTTTTTTCTTTGCTGTATCATTTAGTATTTAGTTTGCTTTTTTGTTTGAATGACCATACCTATGAAGCAGTTGCGATCGCTTTTTGACTACGTATCTTGATTATTATTTACCACTGTGGAATGGATTGAACATTTTAATATCTAATTATGCTCGCAACTTCTGTTTCCTAAGGAAAAATGTTAGCAACCCAGCACGGGGATCTCTTGCAATAAGACAAGTTATGCTATAAAACTGACAGCCTGTGCAGTGGAGTTCAACCGGACTATGTGCTGCAGTGAAGTACAGAGGTACCCGATCATGCAATGCAGGGTGTAGGTATCAGAAGCACACTCTAGCTAAATGCCACAACGTTACTTGCCAAGGCTGCTTCTACTTCGTGAATGATGTTGGATGCTCCTCTTCTACATCACACGTGGCAGTGCACGGTTATTCTAACTCAGAACTCTCATTATCTTTCCTGAATAACAAAATGTTCATCAAAGGAAATTGGTAAAAGCATATACATTTCCTTCAGGTAATTAAACATCCATAGATGGAGATGTAGTGAGTAGGAAAAGGGGGATGAGAGGTTTTTCTCTGAAGTTTGAGACTACTAAAGATCTTTTCACCAGTCTGCATGGCTGTTACAGTTTACACAGCACTTTTTTCTGTAGAATACAGTTCCTCATCCTGTCGCCTTCCACAATTTACCTTTACTTTCACATTGTGTTCTGACCCAAATAGCTCTTCACTACAGACCAGCTGTTGCTACTACTACACAGTAGCCTCTACAAACAGATCATGAAACTGAAGGTCTTGTGAGGGTGAGCAAGCGGTGGAACAGGTTGCTCAGAAAGGTTGTGGTGTCTCTCCATCTTGGGAAATACTTAAATCCCAGCTGGATGTGGTCCTGAGCAATCTGATCCAGCTGACCCTGCTCTGAGCAGAGGGTTTGGACCGGACAATCTCCAGAGGACCCTTCCCACTTCATCCTTTCTGTAATTCAAGCATGCAAAAGTGCCATACGACTTGTAAAATTTCTTTATATAAAGGACGTAAAGATATAATATTATTTACTGTCATAGTCTGGTAAGGAATAATTTTATAGTGAGATCAAAACATTCGTCTGCATTGCCAGTTGTAAAGAACGTCATTTTGCCTGATTGATTTTTGTTGGGGTTTCTTTGTTTCTGGGTTTGAGTGTTTTGTTTTGTGGTGTTGTGGGTTTTTGTTGGTTTTGTTTAGGTTGGGGTTTTTTTTGGAGGGGTGTGGTGGGGGGTGGGTTACAAAATACAGATCTACTTAGCTAATTTTAGGCCTGACCAATTCCATGCCATTTTAGTCAGTAGGAGCAGACTCAAAATACTGTCTTCTAATTAAATGGTAGGTAGGTTTTAAACCAGATTTCTCAAGAGGCAAGCCACAGCAAACTTGAAGACCAAGCCCTAAAGATTGTTTTGAAACAAAACCTTTACTTCAGATTAATCACAGAAACACTCAGAGAGGAAGGAAGGAGAGTTTCGTTTTCCTGTCCTTATGGTGGTTGTTGATCCTTTCTAATCTCTAATATTAAAAAGATCTTAATTCTAAATATGCTTATTTTGTCGTGGTGGCTGATTTGGCTTTATGAAATGTAATGAGTGTTTGGAAGAAATGTTAACTATTGTATGCTTAATGGTTTTCTCACGTGGAAGTACAGGTGCTGTGTTACTATTGTTTTAATGTTGGCTCGCTTTCTCCTTTTTGGTCTACAATCCGTTGCATGTTCCTTTTTAAGAGCATGCTGATGCAGTTTACAGCAGGAAGCAGTAACAGTCTTAAACAGAAATTGTTGCCTATATTTTTTGTAGCAATATCTTCTTTTAAGACAAATTGTTTTCAGAAGTTGATAGGATATTGAATTGTGTATTACAGAGAATGAAAAGACTATGACTTTTTCTAAAATTATGGTGCTTATCTTAGTGTGCAGCTGCCATAATTACTTAAATAAGGTATTGGTGTGTTTGGATTAGCACTCTGTACACAGAGTATACGCAGACTTGTGCCTACACGTACACACAGACTGAGGTTATCATATGTTAGAGAAGACTGGGAACTTCCCTGCAGCCCACATACCCAAAGCACCTGCCTGGGTTCAAAACTTTGGTGGGCACAATTTTCAGAGGTACTGAAAAGAAAAATTAATTTATGATTACACAGTCTCTACTGAAATAATGGCAAGTAATTAAATTGTGACGGTAGCCCTTTGCCTGGCTATTGAATAAGTTACTTGACGTTTTTTAGCAATATGCTCTGCTATAAATTAGAACCAATATATAAAATAACACAGAAAATACTGCATCAGGGAACATATTCATAAGAGAGAGGAATCTAGTATTACACCCTGCTATTAATTAACATTAGATTTACTGTCTGAAAGAACGTGTTTAAAATTCTGCAAAATGAGACATGTTTCTCTTTGTATAGTCTCTTTCTCATAATCTTCATTTTCTAAAGACATTAAGGGACATTATATTTGCAAAGTGGAAATTATTAAGGGTAATTAGGATGAAAGTTTTATTTGATAGAGGAATTCTCATAACGTTTGGAAATACTCAGTTTAAATCTAATCTCAGTTCATACTCTTGCTTTTTAGAATGAAATGCTATGTAATGAAGGGAAACCACAAAGAGCCAAGCCGCGTTTCAAAACTGCAGAGACACTACTTGTGTCCCTTAAAGAAGAAGAAAAATTAAACTTCTCAACATCTTGCGATTTTGGTAACTGCCAAATGGACAGAAGATAGGACTGAATGAAACGAGAATCTCAGTACCTTGAGGAAACAGAAAGAACTGAATGGGAGGTATGAAAATACATTAACCTACAAAGAAAAGGTTGCAGGTGGCATAGAAAAGCTGCCAAAATTCAGCTAAAAAATAAAACGCTTGTAACAGATGTGGACAGAGGTGTTCTGTTGAAGACTTTTTTTGCCAACATAAGTTCTTATTCATAGATGAAGTGTCTCAACTGATATCTTGTTGAAGTTAACAGGAATTTGTCAATACTTTTAATTGGTCTGGAATGTTCTGAAAGCATTAATTTGTGACTGGTCAAATTGGTTGTGAATAGTCCGAACTGGGAGGCAGCCTGAAGTTTCTTGGTCATGACGCAGTAGAAGCTAAGAACAATCTTATTTGGCTTTAAATTGCTTCCTACTGAGCAGATATTTGATTTTCCATAAGCCAATGTTTGTTTCTCTGAGCCATATCCTGAATCCAGTTGCTTTTCCAAGATAGTCAGCCATGTGAGTCAGCGTTCCCCTTGCTTCTCTCTTGCTCATTGCAAGGAATCCATTTGCAGTGGAAGCAAAATGTTACTCTATTTTCCCCCACCACCCATCAGTTCAGCTTGCGTTGGCTAAAAATTTGAGAACAAATCTGAGACATAGCCAGCTCCCACATGCCTGTTTCCAGTGGAAGAATGATGACTGTATCACACCTACTTCTACCCTAAATGTCAGGATGTGCAGGCTGTGGGAAGATGCTAGGCTGTTAAGTCTTTTACTTCTCTTTGTCTTCAGTCTAGCTTTAGAAAGGAGCTAAATGTAGTAATTTTTTCTTTATATATTGCCTACTATATACTAAATTGTTTAGTTTAAGCCAGAAATATCTATACAGAATATAGAACCAAAACAAAACTGGGGAGCGAGAGGGTGTTTCTGAGGTTTCATTCAGTCCTTTATGTTTGCAAACATAGCCTCTCTGTCCTCAGTTATAAACTCCGTAGCATTGGCTGTATTTTTTATATGGAGGGATGGAGGGAATAGAAACAATTTTTCTCACAAACTTGTCATTTATTGGAATACTGAGGTCACCAACCTCACATGTTAGACTGCATGACAGTGCAGCTAGTAATCAAGATTGGCTCACCGAGGGGTTGGATGAGCCCTAAAGAAGACACGATGTTATGGCATGGATTGGAAGCATGGGATAGAAGGTGCTGCTAAGTGGCATGCCATTTATTTAAGCACATTTCTTTCTGCATGGGAATTTACTAGATGACATGTTCATATCCTGCTTTTTTCTTTCTGCCTTTGAAGCAGGGAGCCCAGTACTGTTTCATATGGTTGAGATGTGTTTGGTTGTTTTAGCTGAGGAGAGATAGTGTGTGGAATCTTTTAAAGTCTCAAATACGAGCTGTGAGGTTTAACTGGTCTGATGTGATACTTTTTTTTACAAAGAGAGGACAATCTGCATCATTTCTCTAAGTATCAGATCTTGCTTACTCTTACTGCTGTGTTCTGGACGAAGGAGTCCTAAATCATCTCCGTTTGGAACTGTATTAGTTGAGCTAGGCAGACACAACCTTTGGTAGCTTTTCATAGCTGTTTCCCATTGAATGTGATAGCTTCCTTTGCATATTCACCTTCTCTCTCCAGTCTTTACTCTTCATACTCAGTTCTTTGATCAATCACACGCTAAGTTTTTTAAATATGCAGCTTTTTAAAATTACCAACCACTTACATACCTGCTTAATATGTCACTTTACCAGGAAAGTAATAAGAACATGAAAGGAGGAAAGTGACTTTTGTGTAGAAATCTGGCTCAAGGTGTGAGTGGAGAAAAAAAAAAAAGTCCTACTTTATTATGTCTTATCATCTTTGAAATTATGTAGGTATTTTTCAGTCAACAAATTAATTTTCAGATGGAAAATTACAGTTATGAATTGGTTTTGGTCTGCCTTTCACTCATCATATCATACCATTACAGCAAAAACTGGAGTTCATAATGATATTGTGGAAACTGCTGATCAAAGGTTGTTTACACGGACTGTGTTCACTGATTTGCCAAAGTTGTCTCACACAGATGCACTTTGATGACTATTCTCTGCAAAACTGGTTTTTCAGAAAGATCTTTTATACTGATTACTCTGTAATCTTAGTTATTCTTGAGAGTGTGAGATTACATACATATTTGTTTGAAAGTATGTTTACATGTTTATGATTCAAAATGTTCCATGAAAGGAAGGTATTGGAAGAAAAAAAAAAAATTAAAACAAAATGTTATTTAGGAAATAGTAATTACAGCTGTAAGTCTAATTAACACATTATGAAAATCATCAAAAAATGGCTGTAAAAATCTAAAATGAGGAATTTTAATTCATCAGTAGACATATGTAAGTAAGAATTAAATATAGGCTCTTATCCTGAAAATGTCTATATAGAAGTAAGTTGTATGGATTTGTACTTTTTAGATTAATTTCACATGTTAGCATTTACAAGGCAGAAGATTCGTATGATTCTGACACCCATGGAACATATTTTCAAAATGTCTGACAAACAAATTGAGCGCCTCTCAACCACTTATCTTTTCTGGGGTATTTTGCCCTACAAGCAAGTATTCTGGTAAGCAGGAAAACAGTGCAAGTGGGATCTGAGGCTACTTCTATGGGATTTATTCTGACATTATGAGCCTCTAGTCAGATTCAAGTATCCAACTTTAAAAAAAAATAAATATTGATGAGATAGTCCTTCCTCTCCTCAAAATGGGGAATTACTTCCAAAATCATACTGTGCAGAATCAAAATTCATCTCAGAACTGTAATTCTCACCATTCAAATAAGAACTACTAGGTAAGCAAATAAAAAAGGAATTTTAAAAGTACTGTATGTCAGTTCTAGAAGTTTCATGGTTCTGAATTCTGCACACTGGGACTCACAATAACTAAGGCTTCTAGCTCATAAATTAAGGAATCTGAAATACATTCGGATTTAAATGTTTAATGTACTTTTTCCACAATGTGAGACATATTGACAGAAGTGTAGTTTAAACAGCTTCTGCTATTCAGGAACCATTAATACTGCCAGTCTCTCAAGCTGTTAAATACATCAACAGCCATGCAAATACAAAAGTGTACAAGAGAATATTATACACGTGTTCTTTTTTCTATGAAGTTGGGTCTAGGTAGACAGGAGGCTTCCTATGGGGAAAATTTAAATTTATTATTTCTGCCCCTCTGTTGTAACAGTGTGTTTGCTGCTGACTGCGCAGAGACCAACAGTAGATCCTGCGATTCTATCCTAAGAACTAAATTACAAATCTAATGAGGCAGTTAGTGCTGTTTCATCTTATTTCTTCTTCAGGGAAAATATGCAGTCAAAGCATTTTTATGTTAGTGCATCTACAGCTACATTCATTCTAGCAATTTCATTGTAATAAAAACATTAGGAAAAATAAGTACAACATCTTTAACTGACAGTACTATAAGAAAAAGTTTCCAGCTTATGCTGGTTTTAAGAAACCAGAGAAATATCACACAGTTTAAGTGTAAGCTAGAAAGGGGTCTCCTATTTGATTTGCTGTTTGTTTCCAATCTTGTTCCTAAAAAACCCTGGAGTTAGAATTAATCTTTACTAATTTTGAGCTTTTTTTTCTTTATACTTTGTTAACAGGCTTGTCTTGTGCTACGGTAAATCTGAGTGAAACTGAGAAAAACGGGACTTACTGTCAAACCCAAATGGAGCCGTGTGCCAAAGCAGCTGGAGAGACCCACGCCCCAGCACATGGTACAGGAGCCACGGATCTGGACAGCATTTTCTGTCAAGCTGTGAAGGCCGGTATGGGAACTAGTGTTTTGGGTAATAAGCTTTGAGGAGGCCTTCCCACATCAAATACTTTTCTGACTTATACCTGGCATTACCTAGCAAGAAGGGCCGGGGATGTTCAATAGCTCTAGCCTTACCAGAAAGTATCAGTTCCAAAGAGTTTACTCAGATACTGTTTGTACTACCGTCCTTCGGAATGATGAAGGAACTGTGACGTGATGTATTCCTCCTTATGGACAACTTCTGTTGTTGTGCACTGTGAAATGACCTCTTTCGTTCACTGCTTCAGAGATGTATTTAAATGACAACACCCATTTTTAAATATTCTTGTATATTTATCATTGTACTTTAGGGAGCTGATAATTTCTCTGTCGTGGTTTACTGAAAGGATACAGCCTGTTATCAGGGTATGTATGCAAACAGAGACCAGCATGGAGAAATTTAAAATAATGCCTGCATTAGAGTACACCGTTTTCACAAAGGTAGAAAAAAAACATTTCAAAAAAAAAATTAATTTGACGATTGCTTTTATTTTTTATTTTAGCTTAGATTGTTCTCTAAAGTGTTGGTAGTATGTTCTTCTAGTATACAAATCACAAAGCAGTTGCACTTGAAAGTACAAAAAAGACGTTTAGGGGTTGGGGTTTGTAACCACGTTCGCAATCCTGCTTTTTCGCTTTGAAAGACAGCAAACACCCTCTCTCTCCACCTTTGCGTTTTCGCAGAGAAAAAAAAGCCACGTTGCTGTGGGCAGTTACCGGGCTGGGTCACGTCTGGGGCAGTCACGCCGGGTGTTTGCCCCCACGCCGCTGCCGGCCTCCCCGCAGCCCTCTGGCGTCCCGCAGCGCCCG
>JAVJGI010000036.1:5305966-5350849 GCA_035590275.1 Ibycter americanus
GGCCCTTCGCAGAAGTATTTTTATTTTTTCTCTTCCTCCTGTGACCCGCCGGTCCCCCAGCTGACAGGCCCCTCTGGGAGCCCAGCTGCCCTCTGAAACTTGGCAGGTGCCTTTCCCGCTGTTAGCCCTTGTGTAAGAGCCGCTGTCGCTGGCGTAGATCATGATTTCGTTGAGAAGCGCGTTAGAGGATTGAAGCTGTAGCAGCAGGTGTTGGCCCGAAAGGTGTAATCCACCTGCGGAGGAAGGGCTGGCAAACAGGCCCGACTGGTCAGCATGCCTGTTCACCGCCAGCCTTCCTTCAGCGCCTCCCTGGCTGGCCAGCGGGGCAAGGTGTGGGCTAGCAAAGTCCTTGGGCCCTGAGGAAAATGGAGGGTAGGTGTGCTGAGGAGAAATAAGTTCTGGTGTAAACTGGCAGTTACAGTTGCTGGACAAACATGCGGTAGTGTTGTAATCAACACGTATTGTTCTCCAGTGCTCTGCCTAATCAGCTCTGTTTATTCGCAGGTGTACGAGTGGTTCCCTTCCCTTTTAGGCAGGGAAATAAAATGCATAAAAACATACACATAGAAATATTACAGATTTGTCCATGCATATTTCTTGAGGAATTGTTTATGTTTCCAGGAAATATTTAGAGAAGTACTCTGTTCAAGGCAGGTGGAGTTTTTGTTGAATTAACTTCATGTTGTGTTTAATCTGATGACAGTGGAAAAATATGACACGTGAGATGGCAGTAGGTATAAATAATAGAAGTAACTTTTAATGAGAATACCTAGTGTAGAGAAAGAAAAGGCGCAGAACCAAAGTACTTGAAATTTTGGTTTTCATCAGTGCTAAGTTTGGGGTTTGACACGTTTTATAGCGGTGATGAAGCACTGCGTGAGTTCACGCTTGCTCTGACCGCCCTCATGTATTGCGTACCTCAGTGCTGGTGAACATCAGGAGGCTGTACTTGGTGGCAGGGGGCTTTCTTGGCCCAGGTGTGATTGGACCTTAGTAATGCAGTTCCTTATAGAAGTTAGAAGGCTGTTCCAAGGAGCAGCATTTGAAATAATGTTTCTTGACAAGTTTGTGTTGTGCCTTTTTTTAGTTGCTGTTGTACTAGAAGAAGAACACCAGAGAAAGAGATATCTATAAAAAGCCCATGGGAGGATGACTGGTTAGGAGGGTTGTTGTTACTTTCTATTCTTGAACTAGTGGAAATCAGTCGAGTATTACTGAGCGGTACTGTTAAGCCTTTTCTTAGATGAGGCGCTGTGAATGATGACTGTGAAGGGAGACAGGGTGATGATTTTGAATGTATATATTCCCTTTTCATAAAATAAGGAGAGAGTATAGGCGTTTACAGGAAGGCTGATTGTTTTCGTAGTTACAGCACCATAAGATGCCATAATGGTAGGATGCTGTAGCCCTGCGTAAGACTGAATGACTAGACTGCCTAGAAATTGCACTTAATGACATCGGGACTTGGCTCTCCTTGTCTGCTGCAGACCTTCGCCATAGTGAGAAGTAAGATAAACAAACTAACTTAAAGGTGCTGTTAGGTGATTTTTTTTTTATTTATTTTTTTTTTTTTCCCCATTATTCTCCTGATCAGTATGGGGTTGTAAATTGTGAGGTGAAGCCACTAGAGAGCATAAACAGTTGCAGGTACGTTTCCTGTACTGATATCATTCTCCAGTTCCATGTAGCATAGCTAGAAGGAGTGAGTGTGACTAGAAATAAACAAACTCTAAAGCGTCTTGAAAGGCTTTTTAAATGACCCTCCTTTGGGAAGCTGGTACTCTAAGGTTTTTAGTTCTTAATCATAAATGGTATTTTAACAGGTAAATGAGACTGGAGACAGTTTAACAATAAGTTTAGGACAGCATCATGCATGACTTTTTACTAGCAAGCAACTGGATAAAAGATCTCTGTGCGGGACAATCTCTGAAAGTTATTCTGTAGTTTAGCTACGGCTAAAGTAGTGTTTGATATGGAGATATAAACTGCTCTTAATAGCCTGTAAATTGGCATGTCTGTAGTGAAAAGCTTTTCAACAAAGCTGGAAGTCTGCTGAGGTGCGTGCTTTCTGAAAGGTGGAGTCAGTGACTGAACTCCATCTAGCACCAATTATCAAGCTTCTAGATCAGTTCCTTGTTTTACTGGTAATAGGTTAGGCTGTTTTTTATGTACATACATGGTTCTTTGTACTGCCTAACTCCTGTATTTCATATCTCTGGTTCAGGAATAATGCAACTTATATTACCTAGTCTTAAAAAACCACCATGCTAAAATAAACAAAGGAAAAAAATCCAAACCCATAATCACTCCAGATTCCACCTAATTGTCTTCCAACCTGTACCTCAGCTTCCAGCACTTCTCTGTCTTGTCGAAGCTCTAGCACTCAGGTGCTCTCTTTGTGCGTCAGTTCCTCCATCCTCTGGTTACCCTGAAGTTTCCCAAGGAAATGTCTTGTACTTTCTTAGCCCAGCGTCTTGCTCTCTTATTTAGTCTGGCTGGGTTTCATGGAAGAGAAAAGGCTGGTGGCATAGCCCTGTGGCCTGGCTCTGCTTTCTAGATAGGGGATGGGGAAAATGGAAAACGTCTTCTCCCTGCTATCATAGGGCATGCCTCAGCGCAGTAGTGTGTCTTGACTTTCTGTTTTCAGTAGCTCAGAGTGATGTGAGACTCTCTGGCTGCTGAAGAGGAAAAGTATCTGGAGGAATCACGTGGAATGTTTGAGACGATTTTAGGGTGGGGTAATTTAATTAATTTTCATCACTTTTTTGAATCGTGCTTGCATTTTTTGAATACTTGGCTGCTATGTAGTCTAGAAGGATACCTACGGTTTGATCTCAGTGATCCTTTTAAAAATTTACTATTGCTAGACTTTCTTTGGATAAACTGTCTGGCTTATTTATTTTTTTTAACAAGATTGACTTTTATTTTCCTTTCAGAAGATTTTGGATCACAATGTTACCATTTTCTCTAATCACAGCAATGGGTGAACAGGTGGTGCCTTGCTTACTGCACGAAAACTTAAGTGTTGACCACAACGGAAGCCTGTGCTGTTCTCTCTCTTTCGCATTCTATGAATTGCCTTTGTCAATGTTGTACAACCTCCTATTACAGAAATTGAGTAAAGTGGATTGTCTCAAAACCTTAGTTAATGTAGCCAGAAATGGGGGGTGGGGAGCAGCACTCAAGGAGGGAAAGGGAGACTAAGAGAACCAGAGAAGAAAAAGAGTGGAGGAAATGGGCTATGCCAGACAAGAGGTGCTGTAGTCCAGAGTTCTTGCGCAAACAATAGCAAGACTTTGGGGTGGAAGAGAAAACCAAGGATGTATTCAGTAGGTGACACGCTGAAACTCCAAATACTGCTGAAGTCCTTGTTATTGAACTGCTGATCTAAAGAGTGCTAAGCCTTAGTGCCCGTAGTGAAACCATTAAATAAGCTACAGAGAAACTGCTGTGTTCTGTGGCTTTGTCTATTCCTGGTGGTGTTCCAATGCAGATGAAAACAAAATGACACATACATGATGCAAACTGAATGGGAGGATCATCTCTTTCACCGGGAATGGCAGAGGTTGTTTTTTTTCAAACTGGAGCGCTTCAAAAACTTGCAGAGTCAGCAGCGTGTGCGAGGGACAGCACTTAACTGTGCTACAAGAGTCAGACATGGTAGTACTGTCTGGTGCTGGACTGAGATGGTGGGGTGATAACTTCTTAATACTTGCCTGTGCAGAGGATCTTCCCTGAGTGTGCTGAGCCAACAGATGTTTTTGGTTTTTTCCAGTTAACAAGACAAAACATGGAATGCAGAATCTAGAGTGTCTTTCTAGCAGAAAGAAGGCAGGATTCATGTGCAAAAATTATTTCATAGACAATTGTAATATTTTCCTGGAGTTTAATATGTAAGAGAGCTTTGGCAATTTTAACTATTGACCATTTTAACTACAAGAAATTTTCTTCTGAAGTTACAGAAAAACAAACCTGGTTGCAGAACTGGATGTGAATCCTATTGATACATTGAGTCCGGTTTATCTGTTAGAATGCGTATTTATTCTGTGTATTTTTAGGGTGGTAACCAGAGGGACGCGAGGACTCTCTGAAGACACTGAGAAGTTGCAGGCCTTTATTTGGAATACACGTTATGAACCCTTTCTGGAGCATGTCTACAAGTTCTGTGCGCAAGGTATTTAATGAATGGATGCTGTAAGGTGTTAGCATGCTTTGACGGGTGGTAGCCATTCTGGAAAAGACCATCAGATGATCTACAAATGAAGTTGGAGTGCGCGTTTTATCCCGAGAACTGTGAATCATCTTCAATAAAAGTGTAAGCTAGCTTTGAGCTGCAATGTACCTGTGGATGGAGTCTACTCCGGAATTTGTTGACTTTTCTTATCTGAAGTAGGAAAAATGAAACCACCTGGTTCAAATAGTTGCAACACTTGTTTCTTAGGACATTTGTTTACTGCTGTGTAGAGCTCAGTCAGGTACTGCATGTGCAGGGGGTATTGACAAAACTGTGCCTCCATAATGCTATTGCTTCTGTAGATTGTAGCAGTGATAAAAGCGTGATAGTTCTAGGGTTAACCACTTCTCAGGTGTTCGGTGCTAGGGCCAATTAGATAACTTTGTTGATGATGCTTGTGACATAGGTGGCGTTTTCTAATCTATGTCTGTAGTGCTTCAAAACACTATAGCTTAAACTATGCCTTTAGACACCACAGCTAGCCTAATCACAAGTCTGCAGCCTGCAGGTTTGTCCTGGCAACCTATAGAATGTTTTTGAGGTCAGTACATAGTACAGTGTTCACTAGCAGCGACCAATTAAGTAAAAAAAGTTTTTTGGGTTTTTCTTTTCTTTTTTGATAGAAGACGACATAAGCATAAAAATGTTCCTATAGCAAAACTATTTAAACTTGGTATCACTGTCAAATGGTGATTCTCTCACAGCAGGTGAGAGGTGTATGATCAGTTCCAAGTGGGATGTTGGTGTCTTAAGCACAGGCAGGAAGTGCAATACATGAAATTTTCTGTAGGAAGTTCTTATTTAATCTCAGTTTTACTGCACTACTTTTAAGGACTCTTTGAAGTCTAGAACATGAGGATCCTTGTCAGTAGAAATGATTTATCTTGATGCACTGTGTGCTAGAAATAGATTGACTTCTAAGCTGATGTTACATGCTATCTGGTTCCAGTTTCTAAATAAATGTAAGCCTCCTTAAGCATTTGTCCTAATCTGCAGATTTCCTGTCCAGCATTGATTACTTTTGTACTTGTAGGCTAGGTTTGATTGAATAAAAGTCTGTTTAAAAACAAAACCCAAACAGACACCCCCCAGCAACAGGACACTGAAACACAGGATACATTGGCCACAGTTGTAATTAGCCAAGTTGGATTTAAACCTGGGTTAAAATATGTTCATATGTTAAACGCTTATGAAATATGGTCTGTAATTTTGTGATTCTCTTTTAATCTAACAGAGACCTGATGCTGAAGAGAAAACTTTGAGTGGAGAGCTGCGAACCAGTCCTCTGCGAGCCTCTACAAAGAAACAGTTGCCTTCTATTCCAAAGAATGCTGTGCCAATAACCAAGCCTGCTTCACCTGCCACGTCATCCCAGTCGACAAATGGAACACATGCTTCTTATGGGCCTTTTTATCTGGAGTATTCCCTCCTTGCAGAATTGTAGGTTCTCACTTTTTTCCTCTTGTGGTTTTTTTTGGGTTTTTTGTGGGTTTTTTTTTCTTTTTTTTTTAAGGTCACTGGGCTTATGCTTCAGTGGAGGAAAAACTAGTTCTTGCGTGGTATCTCTGCCATAGTCCTTGAAGTAAAACTGAAGTTCCACAAAATTCTTCTGGAGCAGCAGTCTCAATCTCTTGAAGTAGAAGGAGAGAGGAAAATGAGATGAGATTTTCAGGGGTGTGTTTAGATGTGATTTTCTTAATTACTGTATTTCTGTATTGAAGTGAATGCATTTTGGGTTTAGGCATCCTGACCAGTTATCCTAATAGCTTTTTGGTCAGAAATACCAAATTTTTGAAACAAGTATTAAAATAGTAGCAAGCAGATGTCTAGTGGGATGATGGTTTTGAATATATGGTACCGGCTTAATGGAGTTAGGATGTGGGAGCTTCCTTTAGTTGTTACATGGAATGCTTGAACACTGCCTGATACAGCTTATTAAGTGGATATTGGGAAGACTATATTCTTTCCTGTCTACCAGTGATATTTAACATGAAACTTACGGGGGGGGAGCTAGTGTGATTTAAATAGCTTTCTTTGAATCAGTTGCATTTGATCCAATCTAGTGGTTTGTAGACTGCTGTGGGAGCATCCAGATCTCCATTTGTCTGCGAAACTTTCTAGTTATATAAAGTTACATAAACTGTTTTGTGCTACAGAGCTGAAGGGACTTCCTCTGTAATGGACATACTGGATTCTCAAGTATGTAGTGCTTTTTGGAATGAAATCCCTGGAGTCCTTATGCAACACTCTCTGTTCTTGCGTTTAACCATTCAACTGAAAGTGAGAACTCTCAAAACATTAATCTTTTTTTTTTCAGGGAACTGACACTGACTTCTTAGTCCAAGAAAGATGTTTTTCTTCTGTAGCATGCAAAAATATGTTGTTATGCTAATGTAAACTCCTCTAGTTTAACAAATTCATTATTAGAAAATAGTAATGAATATTGTGGCAGTTGTAAGTAGAGAACTGTGTTAATACTTTGCTTGAAGACTATTGTTTATTTGCGCAGGCATGCGGAATTCAATGTAATGGACCTATATGCCAAGTAACTGGAAAACCAAGGAAGTGAATAATTTGGTTTATCGTTTATAGTGTTCAGTAGCATCTGCATACCATACAGCTACAGCTGGTTAAACTTACTAGCAACTTCTTGTGTTCATTGGTTTGAAAAATAGTAAAAATAGCACATTTTTCCCCAGTAGTACTGGTAATTATCAGATGGACTTACCTAAAAGGCAAAGGGAGAGGTAGAAACTTTTCATGATGCACTGGCCGCTGATGACTGAAGATCGTGACTGGATTATCATCGCAAGAAGTGAAATACCAAATAAGTGCTAGTTTGGGAAAATGGCTTGGTCCATCCTGTTAACGAGATGCCTGGGATGGCTCGATCCAGATCTCTAATATACCCTGCTGCTTGGCTGTCCTTTTATTCTCTGTTACTGTGTCTTGTCAGTTGCCAGTGTAACTTCTGTTTGACCTGCAGCATAATCTCACCTAAAACTGAAAAACTGCTTGTTTAAAATTAAAGTTAAAGTTTGGTCACATTCCAGAATTAACTACAACTGACTGCAAATCTGCATTCAAAATTACTTAGTTGCATTTCTTTTTTTCTTCTTTACTTTGAAACTGAGGATTCAGTAGAAAAGTGGAAATTTTGATACTGACATGTACTAAATGGGTCTACTGGGGGAAGAATTTACTTCTACTTCTCTACTTACAGTTTTATTGGGAGAAACAATGTTTAATGTTAGTAACTCTAAGCGGAGGGGTGGGAACAGCAAAGGTAAAAGAATATGCTTTCACTACTTTTCTTCAGTCTCCTTCTGTGAGCAATCTGCCCCTAGGAATTGAGTATAAGTTTGTGGAAGAAGTCCCCTGTTAAGCTATTGTTATTAGTACGTTCTGGGTTTACTGATGTCAGCTTGCTGTAGATTTACTGTTGTTGTGGGGCTATTCTAAACACTGATTTTAATTGCAGTACCTTGGTTGTAAAGCAGAAATTGCCAGGTGTCTACGTGCAGCCATCTTACCGATCAGCATTAAGTAAGTTTAAACTTAACTTTTAAGATTTTTATATATGTAGATGATTTTTTTTTTTTATTTTTTCACTCAAGCAAACTTTTTCACTTGCAGTGTGGTTTGGTGTAATATTCATAAGACATGGGCTCTACCAGGATGGTGTGTTCAAATTTACTGTCTATATTCCTGATAATTACCCAGATGGAGACTGCCCGGTAAGTGATTGTGTGTGTCTTGGGTTTTTCTTGTTTTCTGATGTTTTAAGTATGACTTTCTGTTAAAGCTGATATACCAATTAGCTTCTCATTTCCTTGAACTAGTTTTATTCAGCTGGCTGCGCTTGTTTGTGATACCTTATACATATTTCCTAACATCTGTGGGGGAATCCTGTTACTCTGATTACTGAGACTGGTGTAGAGTGAACTTCCTGAGGTTAGATGCGTTAGAGTATTAAGTAATCAACCAGTTCTTTACCTCAACTCTTGATCTGCTGCTTCCTCAGCAAGGAGGTTAATGCTGAAACACTTAAAGAAGTATCCAAATTCTGAGTAGTGATAGAATGGAACGTAAAGTCCAGGCGTGCTTGCTGTGGTACTGCAGGATTTCTTGCTTGTTTCTCTTCTAAATTACATTGAAACAAAGAACTAAAAAAAACTTGAGGATAATGTTGGTGAAACAAAGGGAGAAGGAGATAGATGGTATGGTGTTACCTTCCATCTCTGCTTTCTCTTTTTCTCTTTAAGGAAAAGTATCTAGAGTTATTACATCAATTAAAAAAAATAAAATAATCTTGTGGCAATCTGACTCTCCAGAGCAGAGCAGCTGGCTCTCTAGGCCGAATTTCTTTAAGAGGAGGATTGGGAGACAGGTGTGTGTCACTACCATAGCTGAGAACAAGTTGCTATGTCAGGAAGCTGTCTGCATGGTGTCAAGTTTTGTGTAAAGCTATCATCTTTAAAAGGACAGAACTGGTAGGAAACAGTTTCTTTCAAAGATTAGGCTTTAGTACTTCTCCTACAGCAATCATTCTTTTGCTGGAATAGGGCTTTAAAACCTTCCTGTCTAAACTAAGTTTTCTTCTGGAAGAACGCATGAACACGAGAGGAAACTAGCTGTATGGAACCTGAAGACACCATGGTGTCGCTGCGCAGTTTACTTGAAAATGTGTAGGATAAAAAAAAGTATTGATTGTGGCTCAAGTATGTAAAAAAACTTTCAGTCGCAAATAGCTAAACCAGAAAAACTCCTTTAATCTGATCTTATCTCATGTTATTACCTGTGTTGGCACCAGTGCCTGTGCAGTTAGCTGGATTAGTTTCCTGATTTGGTGATAAGCATGAGAGAGAGGACAAGACCCTGCGTGTAACATGGGTGTGTTGGGTTACAGTTTCACAGTTGGTATAAATCACTTCAGGTTGCTTTCTTTTCATACAGTAACAATTAGTATTTGGAAGCAACATCTGACTGACCTTCACCTGGTGATTTTAGCATTAGGGTTGAAGTTGTCATAATAAATTTCTTTTTTCTAATGCAGCGCTTGGTTTTTGATCTGCCCGTCTTCCATCCATTAGTTGATCCATTATCTGGTGAACTGGATGTGAAAAGAGCATTTGCAAAGTGGAGGTTAGTGGTAACATATTGATGTATAATTTGAAAGAAGTTTGTTCCTTTCTTCATTGCGTTTTGTTCTTTTTAGGCGAAATCATAATCACATATGGCAAGTATTAATGTATGCTCGCAGAGTCTTCTACAAGATTGATACAACTAGTCCTCAGAATCCTGAGGCTGCAGTGCTGTAAGTATCTTCAATGCATACAGACATGGTCTCTCGTAAGAGATTTTTGCATAGACTTGCAGAAACGAGGTTTATAAAATAGCTTATGAGTTCATGGTCTCTACCTCAATGGTTGGTTGCACTAGGAACTAAAGTTGAGGCTTTGACAAGTCTATCTGTGCTTCTAGAGCAAACCTGTGCCTCCTTGCAAATACTTAATATTGCTTCTCTCTTGCAGGTATGAAAAAGATATTCAGCTGTTCAAAAGTAAAGTGGTGGACAGTGTCAAACTATGCAGCAGTCATTTATTTGATCAGCCCAAAATAGAGGATCCCTATGCAATCATGTAAGTACCGTGGGCGAATTCACCATGTCCTAATGTTTCGAGAACAAGTTTTGTATAGTTGATTTGAAGCCTTTTTCTGCCAAGTTCTGACCTGTTTTTTTCATACATTTATAGCAATACTTTGAATATTCCTACCCTCATTTCTGTCTGTTTCAAATTGAGTGAATCTTAAATATAATCAGATGCTTGTGTTTGCTGGTTTTTTTCACTAAGCAACCAAGACTTAAAAAACTGTCAACTCAACCCCGAACAACAACAAAAGGCCCAGAACACCCTGCCTCTCTTAGAGATACCCATGGAGTAAATGCTGCTTTTGGGCTTTCCTGAACTCAATTTGCATTACTGTAGCTTTGGTCATACTTTTAAAATACTTCTGACCTTGACTGCATGGGGGATGGAGCAGTTGGCTCCATGGGGAAGGAATATGAGGAGTATTTCACATAGCACCTGCTGAATTGCTGGTTCTCATTGCAAACAAGAACAAAAACTTAACTACTTTTTGTTGGAAAGATCCACGACAATGTGAATTTAATTCTTAACTGTATGTTTTAACACTGAAAACTCAGACCTGTAGTTTACTTGAAATTCAGCAAACTAAACCAAGGAAAATTGCTGCTTTCTGCTTGATGCTGCAGTTTGCAAAAATACAAAGTAAGAGATAACTGTACTTTCTCCATAGTTTTTCTCCATGGAATCCAGCTATACATGACGAAGCTAGAGAGAAGATGTTGACTCAGAAGGTATGTGCAAGGTCCAGATACTCACTGTAGGAAGGGTTTATTGCCTGATAAGGGAAGGAAGGTTCTCTGCCTCTTTGTGATGAACGTGTACGAGACAGACCTTATTCCGCCCCTCTTTTGGATCAGCTGGCATGCTGGAACAGATTTGGTCTCCTAACTAAGCAGTTATGTCACTGGTCTAACTTCAGTGTGTTAAGCAATTAATCATTTAGCCAGCTTGAAAGCTTTGTCAGTACAATTGTTAGCACACTTGGCAGGTTTTTTTTTTTGTTTAGGGAAGGAAGAAGGGGGAGGAAAGAGATTTGCTGACAGCCTAATAGCTTGTCCTGTGCTTGTCATGGCCATTACCACTTCTGCATAACCTGGCAGTCCCCAGCTTCTTTGCTCTCTTCTGCTGAGAGATCTTTCATGACTGAATCGGAGCACAAGCAGAGTACCTTGCTCACATCTCCAATGCTACCGATTTCTAATGAGACGTCAGCTAATTGAAGGGTGCTTAGAGTTACTTCTATCGCAAAGCACTCTTACTGACACAGCGAGGATGTGTCGGTTCATACAGCTTTCACCTGAGCAACACCTTTGCTGTTGGGCGAGGGGGGGTGTTTTGTTGTTTGGGTTTTTTTGAAATTATTTCTTTGCCCTTGACAAGAGCTGGCACACAGCAATTCTGAGCCTGCACTGAGTGGCATGACAAGTCGCTCTACTTGCAGTGCCTAAAGATTCTGAAAAGGTGGCTGGTACCTTTGCTTGACCTGCAAGGAAATGCCATCTATGTGTTTGAGTTACTGACTTGGGCTCCTTGCTCTAGAGTTGTGGTGTGGTTTGCTGCTTTTTTTTGTAATTAATTTTTTTTTTTTGTCAGTCCAAACTTCGGTCTTCATTGTTGCAAGGTTTAATTCATGTTTTTGCATGTCTTCTGGCATGGATGAGGTTTTTACATTGATTTTAATACAGTGGGCTACCCATAAGCTCAGTGTAGCAATGTTCCCAACTGCCAGAGTCAGGGCTTGAGGTGAGGTGGCCATTCTCCAGCCTTAGAATGCACAGAAAAACATTTTGATCGGGTTCTTGATGTTCTTATAATAACTCGAAGAAATACTTTTGACTTCTCCCCCCGCTCCCCTTTTCCTTTATTCTCTACCTCCTTCTTATCCTTTAAATCAAAGACCTAAAGAGAAAGAACAGGTTGGGGTGCTTGAAATGAAAGGGGTATGATGTTGTCTTGGAGACTGACAGCAAACAATGACTTTTCTTTTGTCTTTTTTCTTTGGAGATGCATGTTAATTTCTTTTTAAATGAAAGCTGATGTCTTCAGTAATTATTGCATGTGTGGTACTTTAGTGCTTGAGTAGTTTGTTGATAGCAAGAAGGGCCCAACTTCTGTGCCTTAGATTTGTTCCAAAATGTCAGTGTAGCTGAGAACTTTCTCTTCCTTCCCCGTAAAAGGAAGTTTCCTAATCCTATATCCTGTCTTCCCCTTTTGCAGCCCTGGGTCCTTGTTTATTACCTGTGTAATTCCTATGCCTTGGGAAACAACTGGGCCATTCTAGACCCTGGAAAGGCTGTGAATGTCCCAGCGCCCTGCTGAGCACTTGGCTTTTGCTAGATGGTCTCCTGTGTGCAGGAGCTACTCTGCCAGGCTCAGGCTTAACTGGTCCCTCTTGTTTGCCGTTTTCTGATGTGTTATGGCAATTCTGTCAGTATTTTTACACCTTTTACTCAAAACATGGGGAGGGGCAGAGGAAGTGCAGGTTCAGTTTTCTTGCTGGCTTAATTTACTTTATTAGGCAAAAGGCTTGCTGTAGTGTGACAAAGTCTACTCGCGTAATTACTGCTTTCTAGAACTTGATGCGTCATTCCAGATTTGATGTAGTCGGCATGGAGGTGCTCGGATGAGCCTATAGCAGTGTGGAGGCAGGGCTAGTTCCTGGTATGCAAAAACACCTGCAAGCTATTCTGTTTTTGACCTGCTAGAGTATGTATCTAATTGACTCATCTTAAACTACTTTAAATCTACACATGCTTGAAGTTGTGTCTTTCTTCCTCAACTTGAAGACTTATTTTTTGTCTTCTAAATCGCAGTAGTCTGTCTCGAATGTTTGTTGCATTGTGTTGGGTAGGAGTAGTTACTGTTCAAACATTTAACTGCGATAAATACTCAGGGAAGAGCCATCCTTGGAAGGCATTTGGAAACTCCATGGCATAGCAACTGTATCAGTTGCTGCTTTGCCATGTTAATTTGCGTTCAGAAGCCTTCAGGGCGGTGGAGTACTTCTCCACAGTATGCCCAGCATCGCAAGGTAGTATGCTACGGTTATAACATCAGGTTAATGACAGAAATGTTTTGATTTGGGTTGGTGCTTCTTTCTGTAGAACTGAGCAGTTTGGCAAAGAGCAGTGCAGTGATGCTGGGCCATGGCCTTCAAGCAAAAAGCAGTATTCAAAAAGTATCTTTTAATCTTTATGGTATGATAGGGTAGCAGTACAAGGATTAAGTCATGAAAACTCCTTTGTAACGTCAGGGTAGTTCTACAGAAGCCCCACACATTCACAGAAATTAAACCAATATTCACTTTACTGTTCCTCTTTGAGAAGAGGAAACGATACTAGCCTCTTTTATGCTTGTATGTGCCAAAGGTAAAATGGATGGGGAGGGACTCGAGGGTTTGGGGTACCCCACAATTCTGACTGTAACTTTCTTCCACCTAGAAGAAGCCAGAAGATCAGCACTGCAAAAGCATGCATGTTTCTGGCCTGTCGTGGGTGAAGCCTGGCTCAGTTCAGCCTTTCAGCAAAGAAGAGAAGACGATGCCTACTTAGCTCTTCTGGACGATGGTGCACAAAACACTTTCTGTGGGCGGAGGGAATGTAATGGAGGGAGAAACGGCAAAGCAGCAGTTTCCTTCTTGACTACGGATTAGTAAAAACTGAATGGTAGCAGTGACTCCAGTAAACCTGTTCAAGGGATTACTGACTCTTAATGTTTTACATATGCATTAGGTTTTAAAGGCTTGCCTGGAGTTTGGAAGTCTCTCGAACACTGCAGTACTTCTGCCTGAAGACTGTTTAGGGTGGGTAATTCCTCAGGGCTCTGAAATGCCTGGAGGTTTTGGGTTGGTTTTTAAGCTTTTATTTTTTCCCTCCAGGAATAGCAATTTTTTAAAAAATCTTAAATTACTGGCAGAAATATTAGTATTGGAAATATGATGCCAGAGGTAAGCTGTGTTCATGTAAACTAATATAGCAGAGTTAAACACTATATTTAATGGTTTTAAATACTTTTGGTTTCTATTGTAAATATATTAGGATTTGAAATTGTAAATAGTCGGTTCATTGACTCCATTTAGCACTTTCCAGAGATAAAGCTGGGGATGATGTATGATGTAGTATTGATTTGTAAACGGATATTGTCACTAAAGCGCACATTAGTCTGACAGGGTGAATGCAGAATGTCAGGCTTGTTAGATTTTTATTACATAAACACTAAAAATAAAGCTTTTAATGGTGGTCTCTTGAGCTAATAAAATCTTAGAGGATTTTAGATTCCCTAGGTGTCTAGGGGGTTACTTAGGATAGCTTGACTAATGTGTGTTAATAGTGACATCTTAAAATAAAAAGAAACAATGATCTAGCTTTTGTCCCTCTGTTTGTCTATATTGTAGACAGTTAGCAAAGACCGGAACCGGGGTGGAAGCACCTGGCTACGTCCGTACTTGCCTGCAAGTGTGTTCAGGGTGTCAGCAGCCAGCAGGACGTTAGGTGCTGAAGAGGCTGGTTAAATACAGTGTTGTTCCGCTTACGGGAAGATCTTTCTAAAGCATGTGTGAGCTTGGGACAGAATCTTTTACTTTTCACGAGAGTCTTCCTGATGTCATAGCCTAGCATAATGCCTTATTGTTGCATAACAGGACTTTCCTATCAAAACCTGTAATGTTAACCCTTTACAGCTGGGCTGCTTTTTCTTTGGCTCCTCATACCTGTACTGTTGGCATTAGTTCAGACCCTACTGTTGTTGTGGGGTAGTAGTCGTGACTCTCTCTCTCTCTCTCTCTCTATATATATATAGATATATATATATAAAGTGGTGTTTGGGGAGGATGGGGGAGTGGTGTAGTGTGTGTCTTGGGTTTTGTGGGTTTTTTCTTTTTTGTCTTTTGTTTCTATCTGACAAGCTAAATCTACTTGTCATGTAACAACATTTCCCTCTTCCCTTTAAGAAGAACCTCTTAGCTCTTAAGGAAATAGACAAAGACTTCCCAAGTTACGTGCTGCCATATACTAAATGATTAATTTAATGCACTGTGAAGGATGACTTGAGTGGTTTCTGTGCAGCATGTAACATTGTATAAATTTTAGGTAATGCTGAAATCTTACTGCATGATGTTGCTTTAAACCTTTTAAAGGTTCTGCCTTTGAGATGCAGTGGTTTCCTGGGGCTGCCTGGAGTGTCTCTAGTACTGCTGGAATTACTCTGCAGACAGAAGAATGCAGAGGGTATGTGGAGAGCAAGGATCCTCTTTAAGGCAGAGAAGTGCGTGCATCCAAAGGTGCATTTCTTGGGGCTACTCCTTCCTCTTTAACTCCCCTCATCTTACATATTGTCTGTTACAGGACCTAGGTTCTTGACTAATGCTAAAATGTTCTTTCTAAACCTTAGTGTATCCATTTATACTCAGTGTAATAAGAGAAATATAATTTAGAGTGGCTCCTTCCTAAACAAATTTGAGGTTAAAAGTAAGAGCATAAATTACCAACTGGGTGCTTCTGAACAAGGTATTTGCAACTGAACCATTGCCTTCAGCTCTCTGAAAGCTCTTGCTACACCTGTGTGTGTGTGTGTGAGGTGTGGGCCTAGGTAAACTGAAGGCTCTGGCACGCTCTAGTCATGTGAATTAGCACAGCAGACTTAAACATATTTAATGGCTTGAAATGCACTGGGGTTTTTTACTGCAAACTGTATTGTTTGGGGTGGGTTTTTTTATATATATGTATTTTTATTAAGTGGTGGTTGAGTGCAGAACTTCCGAAAGGACATTTTTGCCTAGGTTGGGTCAGTCAGTGAGTGACATGTATGTGACTTGGTATGATTTTGTAGGGCAGTTAACTCAGAGCGGACTGTTTCTACTGTCTTCAACACAAATCTGTCTCCTCTAGATCAAAGTTCAATCCAACTTTGTTAGGCGGCTGAGAAGATGATGTGTTAAGGCAGTGGTGTTTAAAAATGGATAGGGAAACCTAGAGTAAGTCTGCAGTCCTTAGTGGCTCTGAAGGTTGCTGCTGATACGTTTTCAGACAATTGCAAAGTCATTACTAGAATAATTCTGTGCATTTCCACTTAGATCCGTATTGCCACAGCATCCCCAGAGAAGCTCCTCACAACCTAGTGCTTTGATGCATCAATAACTAGAGTAAAGCGGACAGACTTGGTGTAGGATGTTGTGCTGTCTGAGCCTTGAAACAGTGGCTGCTGTTGGGAGAAGCATTATAGCAGTGCTAGAAACCAGCACCAGCAAGATAATATCAAACTAAATGTTGCTTTCTTGCTGGTGCTGATGGCTTGTTGGAGCAAAATGTTCCACTGAAAACCTCAAAATAAACCTGTGCAAATAATGGATTTTACATATTTTTTTTATGGTGGTTTCTCTCTTCTCCCATTCCTGCCCCTTTGGAAGGAAGGAGTGGGAAAAGGCTTTGGACTTCCAAGAACTTTGCTCTTACTCTTCAGTATTTTTTTGAAAATACATGTAATGTAAATAAACTGTTAAGTCGTGCCTTCAGATCAAAAACTTTGAGGAGAGTCCAAAATTCTGAATTGGTGCTTTGGTTTATGTATCCTTTCCTACAGTTAGGAACATTTTACCTCTTTATTTGAAGATGGTTTTTCTCATTGTTTTTGCGTTCTTTATCTTGCATGTTTTGTGAGAATGGGACTTGCGTGGCAGATAGCTGTAACCGTTTAGTAATTTTGTACGTGTAACAGTATAGAAAAGAAGGAAAAACCTATGGATCGTGGGAGAAGGCAAGCGATTCTCTCAGTTGTTCTGTTGACAGTTTGGTGATGATGTGTGCACATTTTCTGTCCTTCCCTCTCTTCCTTACCCACCATGGGAAAGCCAAAGGAAGGACCAGCCTTCTGGAGCAGCTGCTTAGTGCCACAGCTGTTCCTGGAAAGCTAGTAATGGTGCTAGAGAGCGGGACGTGTGCGGGTACGCACAGGCATGTGGCTGTTCTCCTGCGTGAGCAAAGGCACCAGTAACTGGGCACAGAGCGCTTCGCCGCTTCAGTCCTCCTGATTCAGTGGCCTTAGGAAACTACTGCCAGTGTAAAATAGGGGTTTAAAACTTAACTTTTCACTCTTCCGAAGCAAAGCGTGCTATTTTAACCCCGTGTTGCCAACCACGGAAGCTGTGTGGCCCCCCTCCGTTGGCAGGAGGGGAATCCTGTGGGGCAGGAGGCTGCGAGTGCCCGCTCTCGGGTGCAGCGTGGTGCTGCCGGAGGTGGCACGGTAAGCGTGTGCTGGCAGCACCTGCGGCGTCTCCTGGGCCAGCGTAGCCCCGTGCAGCTCCGTGGGCCCCACGCAGCTCTGAGGAGAGCTCCTGACTTCATCAGCCAGCACGGATGCGGTGGCTTCTCCCTGGGATCTTTGCTGAAGAGATCGAAGACGGTGTCCAGCCCTTGTGGAAAAGGGTGAGTGGTCTCATGCTGATCCTGTCCCTTGAGAGGGTGGAAGGGAGGGAGAGGGGAGGCGGTAGTGGGGGAGCCGGTTTCCTGCTCAGCCTCCCTCCTCTTGTACCAGGAAAAAAAGCTGGTAGGTGGGGCAGGGCAGGGCTGTAACACAGCTGTAGTGTGGGGCTTCAGCCGGCTTCTGCCTCCAGTACTTCTGAGGTGCTTGGTAGAGGCCGAGGCCTTGGGCGCTTGCGCACACAGAGCGGGGCTGAAGGGAACTGTCCGAAGACCCTCTTGTTCTCGAGCGTGCTTGGCTGCTTGGGCACGTTCCCCTTGTCCATGCCTGCGGCTGGGCAGAGCTGATGGCACCGCACGTGGGGAGCGGCCTTTCTCCCCGGGCCCTGGGCAGGAGTTCAGCTGTGCTCTCGCTCTGGCTGAGATCCCCCCGGTGCTTTTCGGGGTCTTTCTTAATATCTCTTACTGAATGCTGTGCCCTGCAGTTCGCGGTGTTCGGAAGGGTTTGTGCAGGAGGCGGCTCGGGTCCATCTTGTGCCTGCCCCAGCACTTGTGTGCGCGCAGAAAGGGGGCAGGTGTGTGGCACAGCACAGGGGAGCGTTTGCAGCAGCCACGGCTGATGTCTCAGGCTTAAATCAAACCGCTTCTGGGAGTGCCGGGTGGCTGGCAGCTGCTTGACAACTAGCTTAATATTTGGAAAATGTTTCTTTTGTTGCTCTCTTACCTTTTTCTTGATTCTTGTGCAGCTGATTTGCTGCCTAAAAAAAAAAAAAAAAAATCCTTCATAGCATTTCTAGTTTTTGTTATTTGCATTCCAGGGTACAGATTTCTGATAATCCTAAATATGCATTTGTTCAGTTTCAGTCCATCCTCTGTGTCACGTGCCGCTGGTTGTTAACCTTTCTAACAAATACATGGCCTTAGTCAAGCATGACCCTGCTGTTGAGAGCTTGCTTTCAGCAGCCCCTTTCTGCCAGGGAAGTCTCTAGAACGGGGTACAGCACAAAGTGGCTTTAACAAGGTGTTTGACTTGTAAACACTCGCGAGAGAAGCAGCCAGCCGCTTTGTAACCCAGCGCAGCGGCGAGGAGGTGGCTCCGTGCCGCGTACCTCGGCCGGCTTTCCCTTCCGTGTGGCATTAAAGCCCCCACTAGCCGGTGTATTTGGGACATCTGGCAGGTTATGCGGAATTGCGAGGGCCTTGGCGCGGCCAAATGCCTGTTCTGAGTCTGCGATGGAAATCAGCAATGGAGGAGCCGATGGGAGAGCTGAGCTGGTGCTGCCGCGGAAGCGGTGCCGTGGTGTGTGCTTTGGTTTGTTTCAAGGAAAGTGTGGGAGAAGTTTCTGAGGGCTGGCAGGAGGGCAGCTACTGAAACACTGAAGCGCTAACACTTCCCTGGGGAAGGCTGAAGCTGAAATGTAAATGCTTTGGAGTGGGCACGAGGCAAGTTTAGTTGCAGGGCTCCGGGTGTGAGGCAGAACATGGGCCTCGTGCTGTGACCGAGCACCAGGTACCAGCTGGGCGGGCAGGCAGAGCTGGGCTGTCAGACTGGAATGGGATAGCTCCCCCCCCCCTTTTTTTTTTTTAAATGATTATTCAGAAGCCTCTGTAATAAATCACTGACTTGTGAATTTCCTAAGCCACTTAAGTGAGGGACTTGCACAGAAGTTTAATCCCTTCCAGCCTTGGGATGCTCTCTCATCTGAGCTGCAGCAGGGCAGAGGCAGGGCTCGGTTCCTGCTGCTGTGCAGAGCAGAAAGTGCCGGTGTTCCCACCCGCCCCTGCGGTGCTGGGGGGCTTAGATCGGGCTTTGTCCGATCATTGCTGGGGTTTAGAAAACACCGCAGTCCCTAAAAACAGTGAGAAGGGACAATGCTCGGATGGTGCGGTAAAAATGAGGATTATTCAAGTAAGTTTTGTTTATCTTCAAGCTGCCACGGGCCTCTCGGTCTGGCGAGTAGGTTGGATTGCTCTAAGCTAAATCCATGCTAATAGCAGTTTGAAAATATTTTTTTTATTTAAAGAATGTGGAGTTTGTTTGGAATGAATAATCTGAATAACTTTTTTTTTTTTTAACATTAGACTGAGAAAGGGGAGAGAAGGCTATGGCTTCCTGTAACTGGATTTGTGTATTAAAAGAAGCTGTTCCAGCAGCAAGGTAGGCAAATGAGTACTGAAGCAATAGCACTGCCATCCAAGCCTTTTCTCCTGACTTGATAGCACAGGTGTATCATTAATGAACAACTACCATGAAGTCCCTGCCAGTGTTTTGATAAGGGCATTTTTGAATGTATCTGTGCAATTCTGAACTCCAGAAAGAGTGTTTCAGAAAATGTAACTGGTGCTAGCAGGCTTCAACAGCTACGTGTGCGGTTGGACTAGATGACTGTTGTAGGTGCCTTCCAACCCAATGATTCTACTGTAAGTCTTGAAAGAAATATTGTGAAGCTACTTTGGATTAAAAAAAAAAAAAAAATGTTTCCATACTAGAGTTATTTTCCTTTGGAGCGCCTCTGTTGAAGTAGCTTTTTTTAGCATTTGTTTCACAGCATAAACTACCCCTTGTGCCTCTGTTACAATTGAGGGTTCCTGAACAATTTGGTTTCAGAAAGGGATAGAAGCAACAGACGCTGCTGACGCTCTCAGGTGACAGCCAGCAGGTACGGAGGGGTAACAGTGCAGTGCCTGGCCGCTGGCGGCCAAAGCCCTGCTTAATACTTGATGAAGAATTCTTAGAAATTCCCCTCCCTTAGCTCAAACGCGAGGTCGGGGGCTGGTGTGTGTGACAGTGATTCTGCTGGAGCACAGCGCGAGAGCCTGGATTAAAAGCTCCTGCAAGGCAGCCAGGCCGGCTGGCTGCTGTTCCAGGGCCGCCTTCTGCTGTGCCTGCAGCTGTGCCACAGAAAAGGCCGGCCGGCCCTCCGTGGCTCCTGTGTGCCGCGGGAGGAAACACCACAACTAAACTGGGACAAGAGTAAATCCCTTCCCTTGTGTGACTAAGCATGATTATTTTTTTATTATATTTTAATCCATTAGTTGCAATGTTTGACTGAAGTTCTTGTGCTCATATACCTCACCTATATGATCACTTTGTTAATTATTTTTTTTTTTTGCACATTTAGTGTTTGAGAGCTACAGGCTCTCTTGGGCTTTGCACATGTGATGATTTTTTCATGTAAGATTGTGAGTTTATAAGTTCTTTATTGAAAAATACACTCGCAATATTTTCATACAAAGTAATGTAAATGGTACAGAGTAACAAGAATTGTCTGACAATTTCATAAATATTTTTACAGAAACATCTACACAATTTCTTAACTTCAGCCTTTTTGTTATGCAGGTAAGAACAAAAGATGCCTTTATGTTGCTTGAATTGAATTTACAGTGGAATTAAATCCTAAATTTTCCCATAATTCAGAGGAGCAGGAATGACTGAAAACACGAAGCTTTTAACTTTTCTATATAAGCTTCTTAGGATCCACATGTGCTACATTTTCTGTTAACGCCACCACTGTTCGCCGTTGTGTCACTGAAGGAGTAAGTTGCCCTGCTGTACCGGGTGTTAGTACATTTAATGCTTTCCTAGTAAGTCTGGTATTTTGCAACTATAGTAAGTAATATATGCACTGCTTCCTTATCCTGGTAGTGGGGAGAGATTTCTCCCAGGCCACCTGATTTAGTCCATTAAAAAAAAACAAACCAAACCCAACCCCCCACAAGCCCTGTCCTTTAAAAACAAACAAAAAACCTACATATATGTTTTAAGAGCTGGACACCACTGTCCTGCTGCTGAGTGAGCAAGGTGGCCAGTTCCTGACTCTCAGAAAAGCGATCTGAAGGAACATTACAAGTATATAAAATTCCTTGGAAAAAGCCAACATCCCTAGCATCCTGCATTCCTTGCTGCATAGGCACCGTGTTACAATGAATCCTTAATGCCATTTGCTGAAGAGGGGAGCTATGGGATGTCAATTTGAAAATAAATACAAAAATCAAATTGCTTCAATACAGAAAAGACAGCTGAAGTCAGCCTTTGAAAAAAAATATTCACATTTAGAAAGTGCTGTTGCAAATATACAGCAAAACTAATCTGCCTTACATGTGATGCTTCACAGCCCTATCAAAGTGCCACCTTTTGAACATGAGTTCACTTAAAAACATTGCACACTAAAAACAAAGCATAAACAAAGCTAGCTACTTCTGTACAGGGTGCCCCAACGTTAAAGCAAAGCGACGTGATGGTTTGCGGGGGCACACGAAACATCCTGGATACGGAAAGGATCCATTCAGACAGCTTCCTTCAGGGCTTGGAAAGATTATTCCCATCTTCCCTTTCCAAGCAGAACTGGACTTTGCTGGAATATTACTTGTAAGTCATTGTTTTTGTGGAGGCGGTTATTGTAAAAAGCAAGACACTGCTGAACCTTGGTGCAGCACTGCCACGTCTGACGCATGAGTAACTTCCTAGTACAAAGATGAGGATGGGAGAGTCCCACTACAAACACTGCGAGTCAGCTGGTTAGAGCAAATGGACATAAATGCCTGTTGCAGGGTAGAAAGCTGTGTTAGGGTCGCGATCGCCAGGCTGAAGCGCACCCCGGCTGTCCCGGCCCTGTGGGGCACTCATGTCGGGGTTGGAAGGGGACAGCCTGGCTGAAGCCACTTGCCAAGGCTCGGTGCCGCCAGGGGACAGGCTGAGCATACCTGTGCTGGGGCACTGGGCTCAGTGAGACCCTCGGTCATTTGCTACGTCTTGTAGTCGTCTTAACAGAGCCGTGTGATTCTCCTGACAGATCCGCTTAGCTGGTGCTTCAGTACCATCTTCTAAGAGAATGCCTCTCTTCTTGGTCGGAGTTTCTCCGGTTCTAACCATGCTGTTAATTTCCTTTAGCCTCTGGAGGGAGAAACAGGGGGGAAAAAAGGAGAATTATCTCTCGTTATTGTGATGACCAAAATGTAAAGTGAACTTTTGTTAGTTGCATTACAGTGGGATCACGCAGGCTTTGCTTCTGGCGATCTGTACTGCACAAAGCGCTTCCTGTGACAGACTAACCTTTTTAATTGCCGTACTGGTCTTTCCATAACTAGAGTACGCTAGAGTCTGACTGGAACTCAAGCAAGCTTGTTGTTTCAGCACACACAGAGCTGAAAGGCCCTCCTTCCCTAGGTACGGCTGTTACCTTACACCATAGGTGCCACCATTGCTATCTAGAGTGAAGATGCTTCTGAGGGAAGATTTCTACTTCATTCCTGGTGACCAGAAATGACAGGAGCCAGCCTGTTATGTAGCCACCTGGTAAGTCCTTTCATGTTAAGAGCCATTTAGAGGATTTTTTCCCCCACTAGGTAGATAAGAGCATGTGATTGTACTTAATGTTCCCTTTGAACGGTCGCCATGCCACGTAACTCATCCGTTACCTGAAAGCAAAGGGTGCCATTGCTGCGCCTCCCGAGTCTTTCATGTGGATCAGCACAAAGAGTAACTTTTGAAAGTACGCAAGTACCTTGGACACCTAATTGCTTTACAACTTCTTAGATACCTGAACTGACAGTTTGAAGAGTATTAGGTGAAAAAAGTACAGGTTAAACGGTATCAACAGAAAGGTGTGTTGCACAATCCTCTCTAATTTCACTACCAAAAAGAAAATGGAGAAGTAAGAGTTTCTAAACCCCTGTAGTCTCACCTTAGATGGGCTGCTGCTGAAATAATAGAATATTTTCTCTTGAGGAGAGAGAGTAGACTCATTTTTGTGTGGCGAGATGTAGACTGGATGATTCTGGGACAGCTGTATTCGGCGAGGGGAGCCAATCCTTACAAACGGGTAGGGCGAGAGCGGAGGAGAATCGGTCTGCTCAAGAGAAAGTGAAAATCACTGGATAGTTGGTACCGGATCTCAGGTGTTACTACAGTAAGGCTTTAGTGAGTTGGTCACCTTAAACACAGTTTAGTTTTTTTCTGCTGATGTCATATGATACATCTTTACAACCGATGCAAGTTTTGTCATGTTCTTAGGCCAGATTAGTATTTTTTTTATTTACTTCTCTGACCCTGTCTGAGGCTGACACTGCTCAGTACTGCCTATTTCATCCAGGAGGAAACAGCAAATCGGCATTGAAAGTACTTAGTGTTTGAGCAGCAGAGTCTGTCCTTGAGGTGAAATTACTGTCATAAAAATATAACCCCTTGAATTTGCTTACGGTGAGGTTTGCTCAGAGTATTTTACTGCATGTACAGTACAAAAAAAATAATCTACTTACTAATGAAAAGCACAGAATTTAACTTACTGCATTTGAAGTATACTTCAGGGCAAATTCTTTAATCTGCTCGATATAGATGTTGTTGTAGAATTGTATAAGGTCCCCTCGCTCTTCCTCCTCGGTGTCGCTGTTGGCACCTGTCAGCCGGGTTGGAGTGGGGGGAGCGCTGTTGGGGTGTGGTACGGGCAGGGTGCTGCTGGATCGCATTACTGGGCTGGAGTCTCTGCTAGCTGGAGAGAGGAGCGCAATCCCTCCTTTATTCAGCCACAGCTGTTTAATGCACCCGGTCACCTTAATCCCAGACATTCAGCTGCGCAAGAAAACTGCGTGCCAGAGTCCTGCACTGCAGTATAGTGACCGTGAGCCTGGTGTCAGTAGCAGCGACACTAATTTTGTTCCCTTAGCATCTTCCCTTACAAAAAAGCAGTGTGGTGTTAAAGACCAACAAACTGCTCAGCAGGAGTACAGAAACGCATTTGATTTCTAACTTCGGACTGGGTGAACTGCAAGTGGCTTTTCTGCATAAGCTGAGTTTCATCACAATATAAGCAGAGCTGAAACTCCATTTTTCAGGCATTTGTGCTATACTTTCAACAGTAGCTCTCGCTTGGTGCCAGCTGGCACAGCCTCAAATAGGGAACGGTAGTCTTTTTCAGCTAGTAGTAGAAATACTTAGCTTAGTAATACTTCCTGCTGGTTTAATGTGGGAAGTTGCAAAATATATATAATTTTTTCCTCCCTTCCCTGCCACCTCTCCGTGACAGAAAATATCAATAGCTACAGTTTATACTGCCGTCTATTTAAGTATCTCAAAAACTGGTGGTAGGAATATACAGCATCACTTACGTGCTTTCCTGTATAAATGTTATTTCAAGGAAAATGTGTCTGTTCAAATACCAGGGAAAGAATCTTCAGGGATGTCAGATATGCTACAACAGCTGCTGTGGGTGGCTGGGCTGTTGCTGTCTCTGAAGACAGCAGTTACTCTAAAGGAAACTGCTGCAGCTCCATGATTGCAGGAAATAAAAGAGTCTAAACACGGGCTAGCACTCCTTTCCTTCTGTTCTATAGACACCTTCTTTGGTGTACAAACTGAACTCAGGGAGTTGAGGCCAGCTGTCACGGTAAACTCTTAATGTAAGCGCACGTCATGGATTCAAAACTGTCAATGTGGGTGTAATATTAAGCTTGAGTTATAGCAACTTTTAAATGTTAACAATATATTCTTAATTGTGTCTGAGTTTACCAAAGAAGGAACTGTTTGGGGTGGGGCGACATAAAATCCAACTCTTAGTTTATGCACACTGCTTTGGAATCACTCACTTCTTTCTTTGTTTCTTTCTTTACTTCTGTCTGTAGGCGAGTTCTGCTGGCTACTGCTGTCACTGCTGCCAGAGCGGCATCGGCGTCTCCTGCCTTTTATCAGGACGCTCCGGTACACCTGCAGGAAAAAAGAGGAGCGTAACAAAGGCAGGATGACTAGATACTCAGTTACATAGTCTGGAAACAATAGTCTGCATCATGTATCTCCCTTTTAGAAACCTACTGCTTCTTACAGGGGAAAATACAGCCTGCTAAGAGGAGTATTATCCAATAGGCACTGCCTCCTTAGGTTTTCAGTAAAGATGTTTTCTGGTTTAGCTATGGTTTAGCATAAAAAGCTTTCAGTGGTGCAGGATTTTGGAGGAGAAGGGCTTGCAGGCTGCATTTATTTAATATTAAATGTTACTTCAAAAAGTGATCCATTCCTGAAATAGAACTAAGGCATTTAATAAACCAGCTACCACATTGCGTAACACTAACAGTACTTACATGACTCTTGGCTTGCGGTTGTGTCCGATAGCAGCGCATAATGTTCTGAAATGATCTGTCTTCCTTAGTAACCTAAGAGGAGACAAACAGAACAGGTTAATAGTTTCTTTGTGGGATTTGCCATCTGGGATATTTTTGAGGAATTGCAGTCTTTGGAATATTAAGCCTTAAAGGTTTTTTTCCTTGTTTTCTTTATTCACACCTTACCTTAGCCATTACATAGATGGCACACATCAGCAACTGATCCAAATGTCTGTCCATCATGATTTCAGGGCAGTGCACCAAGGAATACTCAAAACATGTCCAGATCTTTTTCCGCAGGTCATCAGATATATCGAGTTTGACACAGAGATCTCTCAGACGAACGCTAGCTAAATGATACACCTGTTGAAATAGAAGCTGTGCTTAGGGCCACAGCAGTGCTGCTTTTCTTACCCAGCTAAAGAGTAGTTCGGACTGTGCACACCCTATAGAACTTGTGCAATGAGAAGCCAAAAGCAGAGTAACTAAATATAACTTTTCGGCTTACAAGACACAGACATTCTCAGTACTGGTATCGATGCTAAGAAAACATTTGTTTGAAACTTGAATTCTGAGTTGTCCTGCACACAGGAAGGGCACTGCACAGCCTAGAGAAACCACAGTATCTCAGAGGTGAATTTCTTCCTTTTAAAGAGCCTTAAAGAAAACAGACACCTTCAAGTATCTGCTGGCCAAGAACATAATCTACTTTACAGCTAGTGATGCGATAGCTGTGCTGATAGTGAGAACGTGCCTGCATGACAAAACTACTCTTCAGGTAGGTGTATGAATAGACAAAAGGTATAGATTAACTCTGAAATGGAATATTCTCTCATTATTACTAGTAATAAGCACGTAACTTAAAAATCACTGAAGGCTTACCAAAATACAAACTAAGCACAGCACAAATTAGACCGAATAGTACCTTTCTAAAGAAGAGTGATAGAGAGCCCATCTTCCGAGGCCTGACGGATGTGGCAGTGGTAAATTGCTGGGTTTGTCTTTGCTCTCCGGGCGAGATCTGCTGCACAGTTAGCTGGCTGGGTAACTGCAGTGTTGCCCCGGTCATCTGGGTGTTCAGGGTCCCAGCAAGTGTCTGGGCACTGAGAGGCTGGATGGGACCAGAGACAGCTTGAGGCTGGGTACCTACGTTCACTTGGACTGGGAAGAAAGTTATTCCTCCATTTTCATTGGCAATACCTGTAATTTAAAAGAAAAAGTGTCCAAAATAAGAGCAAGGGGGGGGAGGGGGTGTGTGGTTTCATTTTGTTTGGTTTTTAAACTAATTCAGTAATTCTTTTATTAGTTGCTTATAACTCTATTTTGTGTATTATATATGAAATTGTTTCACTAAAATACTTGGAATTTTCCTCATAAGGAGACAAGAAGATAATGAAATTGAACTAAGTTTTTCATACTAATGCAACTTTTATCCTGTGCCAGTTCAGAAAGGAAGGCTTACTGAAATAACTATGTTTTTTATAAAATAGATATTGGCAGTCAGAACATCCTTGGTCTGTACACGTTTTCTCTCTAAACTCTGCTCGTCTAGTCAAACAATTTTCCCCCATTATGAATCTTTAAGCATACTTTTTTTTTTTCCCCCTCTGCTGGCAGACTGTTCCCCCCTCTCCCCTTACTGTGTACTAATACTGTGATGGGAACAAGTCAAATAATTCTACCGTGGCTTTTCTCTCACCTTGTACTGGTATTGTCACGGTTTGCCCGTTATTGGCTGTGACGGTGGCAGTTGCCACTGTAACCAGCGTCTGGCCAGGCACTGGAGTTACCGACATTGCTTCAGGATTCATGTTCTGCACTGGCACCGTATTTACCACGGGCTGTTGGGAAACTCGTACTGGAGTTCCACTGTCAGAGTTGTTATCATTGTCAACAAACAGTCTTCTCCTTGTAGGATTGGCTGTAGGAGAACTGTATCTGTCATACAGGGTAGTTGGAGAGGATGAGAGGCCTGTGGATTAAAACACACACACCCCTCTGTGTACTTAACTCTTGTTGTATAATCCCTTATTACGCAAATATGTGGCAAATCTAATGAGAACCAAACTGTCACGCAAAGCTCTTCAGGAAACATTTTCTAAAATTCCCTCTATCTACATTTGTAGCTTACATATCACTTTTAGAGGTGACTTAATCTGAAGTAATGCTGTGTTTAATACTTTTCTAAGCTAAACGTATTATGTTTTACTTTTCCAGAGGAAAAAAGTTTGAGACTTCACATAACTGAACTTCTACTCTGGTATAAAAACAAAGCAAACTGTTCAAGTGCTACCAATTAGAACATAAGTAGTATATAAATAAATATTATATACATATGTATACACACATATATGCTGTTCACATACCTAACCATTTTGATAGGGTGTTTTCCGGTGGTTAAGTCAGATGTCTAAGACAGATGCACTCATTATTTCAGTGTGAACAAAATGCTATGTGACTTGCAACAGAAATATAATTTACAAATGTGTTTGCAATTAACCGTACAGTGACATTAAAGCAGCCTCCTTGCTGTGTACCACTTAGATTTAAAAATGAAAGCCATGGTCTAAGAAGCATAACTATGTTTTGCTTAGTCTCACCTTTTCCTAGTCCTCCAGTCTCAGCACGAACCTCGTTTATTCGTCTTGGTGTCAATGGTGAACCGACAATGCTGTTCCCAGCAGATCTCTCAAAATACTGAGGTGGCATTACCTAAAGTATTTATACTCTTATTAGAGTGTCTGTATCACAGACGGACTACATAAATTGTTAAAAGCTTCTGTACTACAAATTTTGAACAGCAAAACTGTATGGGGAAAAAAATAAAAATAGGAGTGCTGAAAAACTTACTATAAGCTTAACTAAAACTTTGTCGTGACTGTACTACTCTAGAAGATACAGTACTGTAATAATCTTTCTGTGCCTACAATTAAAAGTCTGGACTTTTTACCACATTTCTGACTGTCTAGTAATTTTTTCAAGTGTGAGTGACTGGACTGTAACCAAACCTTCCCTGTTTGTCCGTTGTTCTGCTACACTATGCCCATACAGGATGCGAATCGTCTTGGCTGCATGTCTCCATTTTCCATGTCTCTATAGAGATGTCCACGAACAGACCAGAGCACACTCCATCTACTGTTTTTCTCTGCACTGATTAGTTTGTAAGGTGAAACTGAAATTTGGACATGTAAAGCCTCTCTTTCAAGGTGTACTGTCCACTCTCTACCATCCTCTCTGATTAGAAAAACTAGGTAAAAAACACCAAGAAGTCCTCACCTCTTCACAAGTAGGAACTTTATTTTCATTTTCTCTGATTCTGTCCCACAGTATGGATTCCTGTTTCCATGCCATACTTTCCAAGATCTGTTCTTCAATATGATTAAGGTGTTTTACCACTTCCCGACAAAGGCCATCCTCTGCTCTAATGAAAACCTCAATTACCTGTAAGGCACATAATTATGATCCACATAATGTATTTGTTTCATATATTTCTTCTTACAAAAAGATCTCATTTTAATTCCTGATATTCAAGGAAAAGAGACTGCTAGAAATATTAAGGCTGCGTTACTATGACTCAATCATATGTTATCTTGAAGATGGGTATTTGTAAACAAGCAAACATGTCAAGCATTGGTTGCAGAACAGTTGCAACAACAGCTCATGATAAAATGATAATCTGCTAGTTTCTATACAGATACTTGGATACTGCTTCTGCGTTAAACCACTATTTTGATTTTTAAAATGCCCAAGGCACACCCCAAAATGACAGACACCTGGGTAATATTTTGTCAATACAAAAAGAAGCAAAGCTGAGAATGAAGGGGTAATATGCAAGTTAACGTCTAGGCAAGGAGATTATCTAATACAAGTCAATAGAGTACTCGTGACTTGATAAGCATTTCTAGCTGTCAAACACTTCACCTTATAAAAATGATAAACTGGAATGTCAAATATTTCAGTGATGAATGGGAAGTTTCCAGGTGGTTTATATGTAAAGGTAATTATCTCGAGGCAGCATGCCAGCAGAGATCTGTGAAACACGTCTTGCTCCAGGATTGCCTGCAAGAGAGTTGCAAATTTTAATGCTTAATTTACAGTGTAACTATAGGACAATAAAATGCTTCCTATTCTGCAGCAACAGCAAGATTGTCAAGCTTATAAAAAGAGATGTTATTTTGCAAGAGACAGAACAGAATCCAAAAGAAGCCATCTTTAGTCATTAAAAATTTCACATATCTTTGTGTCTGGAAACACAAATTATTTCTTGTACACTTCTCTCTTCCATGCAGGTGTACTTACAGGCTACTTTTCAGAGATTTACCCTCCTGTTAAATAGCTGTCTAGTCTGCTTTACAACTGGTTTCCTTTTTTGTAGGTCCAACTTCAAAAATTAGGTACAATTTGATTAGTTTTCCTTACAGATAAGTCAGCATCTCCCAGTCTCCTCCTTTCCTGCTCAATGACTGACTCCAAGACCTTGTAGTATAGCACCTCAGCACGACGAAAATGCTTACTGGCAACATCTGCAGGAATTATAAATAGAAACAATATTGTGATGTACGATAAAAGAATTATATTCTTATCTTAAGCTATAGAGATACAACAATCCAGTAGCTTGTGTGGATTTCCATGCTGCTGTGGCTGCAATACTTTCAGGACTAAACTAGTTAGTCCTAGGTTAAGTTAGGAATCCCTCTCCCATGCTGCACTGACTTGCGAATGCAGAGCAGAATGACTTACTATTGAACCCAGATTTTGATGAAAACGCCATCTATAAGAACAATCCTTAACATTGCTATAATATAATGTACATATTTCAAGTTCAGAAAACACATTGAGAAGTACACCTCTATGGAACCAACTTGCACTGTGCAAGAGAAAACACAGAAGCAACCATGCTGACAAGAACAAAGTAAAGCCCTATTACGAAACAAGAAGGTCAAGAGCATCCTCCTTATTTTCAATCCATCTTTACACACTTCGACAACTTTGCAAATAATACCTCGTGTTTGCACTGGCAGGATTTTAATATCCATACTAATCCACCCTTGTATGTAAGCCAAAATCGCTGTAGGATTTTTAAAGACTACAGTTAGCCAGATTTTTCATGCCAGAAATCCATGCCACCACTATTGTATTTGAGAGAAAAAGTGGTACCCTTAACAGTGCTTTTCATTTCAGCTCTGTAGAACTGAAAGTATCATCAAATTCCAGTGATTTAAGCCAAGGCTGATTATAAAATCATATGCAGGGTGGAAACTTGCCATGTCTTAAGAATACAGGAAAAGACAAAATAGAAGAGACGCTTGTGGTAAAGCATAATCTGTAAGTAAAACTGTAAGTTAATTACAAGTTAATCATAGGAGAGCAATGTGTTTACAGGCATTTTAATTCTTATCTGTATAAGTAAAATGTTTCCCACCTTTGGAAAAATTACTGAATTCTCCTTCAGACTGCATGCTCTGGCAGTACACTTCATGCATTTCTTTTACTCTGTTTGCAATAGATTGAGAAGGATCTCTGGAACATGCCCTGTAAATAAAAACTAAACATTTTCAATGTACTATTCCTACTAAGACCAAAACCCAAAATTCCACAACTATTTTTGTAAGATGATGAAAGCATGAAACCGTAAAAATATTGCACAGCAACACAAACACACCCATATGTGCCCACCTGCACATGCACTGTAAAATGTCCATAGCATATGATTATTATTATATCCATTGCAGTAAATATGCACATCTTTTCATGACAAGGGATAAATACTTCAACATCATTTTCCACATGATACAAAAATTGTTTTAAAATATATTGTACCTGAAGCAACGTTTATCTGCATGGAGAATAAATTTTTTCATCTCCTGCAGTATGGAGTGATTTGCTAGGTAGGAAGAAGAAAAGTCTTGAAAATTTTGTATTAGTTTGCTGTTAGAGCAGCTCAGAACTGTTGGGTTTTAAATGTTGTATGTTCTTACAGCCATCAATGTCTTAAGGACAAATGTGTCTGAATAAAGAGAACAAAATCTTTTGAAATTTAAATGTCTCTCTGGGTCCTATTTTATTCCAGAACTTCAAGACTGACTCGCATTTTAAATTACACTGTTTAGCAGTAATGTTTGTTATTAAAACTATTTAAAAAATAGAATTATTTGGTTAGCTGAACATCAAACTTACCTGAGTATTTGCTCCAGGTTTTCACTGGGGGCATTTTTCAGTCCTGCCAGCATCGTATGAAGGCGGCTCAAGCTGTACGTTGCTATGGAAACAGGTGTCACATATGGGTTGCTCTCTTTAATATACTTGCGGCCAGTCAGTGGGGTTGTAATCCTAAGTGATTTGGACTAAAAAAACAAAAAATAAGCATACAAGTGTATGCTGTTATAAAACCGAGATACAGGTCACAACCTAGAAGTGTCAAGCTGTAGAATTCTTACCCTGTGTTATGATACAGGCCTGGAAAAACCAGCTAGGAATCGAACAGCGCAAACTAGTTAATAGCCAGCAATGAAAGATTTATCCGTGTCACTTGGCCGTTTGTATCAAACAGTACCGTACAAACCTCTGAACCGAGAAGATGTGACCTCACACAAATGCAGATACTGGGAGTGAGGTGTGAAATGACTAGGCCAATCTGAAAAAACACAGCACCCCCCAGCAGCCCCCTCCTGTCCCCTGAGCACCAAAGACAGCTGTAGCTCATAGGAAAAGCGTACTGAGCCAGGGTTCCTTTCAGCAGGTGTAACTCTTGACATGAAAAGGCCTCCTGATTAGCATTTTAATTCATTTGCATCAGATCAAGCCATCACATCAAAATAATTTAACATCAAGGACGCTTCTTCAATTAGTGTACAGGAAAACCACTGCATCTTCTAATTATCTAACCACACAATTACTTAACCAAGAAACATTTTCCTTATTTTAATGACTACATTACATTTTGCAGTCTTTTCACCATGAAGCCTAGCTCCCGTTTTCCCCACACACTCCTAAGTGCGTTTTACTTCTGTCTCCACACCCTGCCAGGGAAGATGGCTCCCCCAGCCCTGCCTGGACTCCCCAGAGCGTGCGACAGCACAAGCACTGCAGCTGCGAGCTGCTGTCTTACGGGCCACGCTGCTTCATCGCTACAGAAACCTACAGGAGTTACACGCCCAGAACTATGCCAGCAAGACTTAGTGGTTGATTATTTCTTTAAATAGACCAGAAGCAAAGAATTAACTCTTTGCACTGATTTTGCAGATACGGTTATTGTGATCTTTTCTTTCCGGAATGTTGAAAGCCATCAACCAACTCTCACTCTGGAAAAAGCTCACATAACTATTTCAGTGATCTAGACTGTTTTACCCTTTTGGTCCCTGTCATCTAATAGTGCTAATACAGCTTATATCCCTCTTTTATTTGCCTGTCTTGTATCCTTCCTCCTTTAAGGCATCTCTTCCACCTTCAGGAATATTTTGATATTCTGTACTCATAGGTATACATGTAATTTCTAGTAGCTGCTTCTCTTCAGCGGACACAGACCAACTCAACTTATTCTCCATATAAAAACAGCAACACAGACCGCGTCATACTCACCCTGTCAAAGTGCTGCTGCAAATTATGCTTCACTTGTACTCTTTCAGCTGTTTCCATTCCTGAAGTTGTATTTAAGCACCTTGTGAGAGTTCCGATTTCTTCATCTGCATCCTCCCCAAGAAATATTCGCTCATCCAGATTTCCTACTGACAAAACATACTCCTCGTAGGCCTTGTTGATGGCTTTGCTACAGCAGAAAGGAAAAGGCAGATACAAAACCCCCTTTACTTAGATAGTGCTTTGTTCACCTGGTTATTATCGAACACAGTTCTGGCCTGCTGGATGCCTGCTTCAGAAGTTCTTTTAACCCTGAATTAAGCATTGGAGTTCCTTTAAAATCTACAGTATCTCAAACATGACAGTGGCAAGGACGTTATTTTCCCATTATGTCTGATGGCTTGACATTTAGTATGGCCGCACGAGGAACACAATAAAATATTGAGAACTCGTATTTGGCTGGAAACTCCTCAAAGCTTACACAGCATCATGTCATCATAAACTCTGCTTACCATTTTCATACTATTTCAAAGAAAGTCTTACTCATAAGCATCTCTAGGTTTATACAGAAAAGAATACTACGAAACCCAATTTTCCCCTCCCACTTCCCACTCATTCAGTGTGCTCTCACATCTTTTCCATACTAACACTTTGAATTATATAATAAAAAAAAACCCTGAGGAAACTTAGAAACATAAGAGTAAAAGCAGACATCAAGTGACACCATCCTGAGGAATCATTCCTCTTTCAAATACACCTCAGACCATACCACCTCAAAGAAAAGGAACTGAAACACAACACAACGTAATGTACAAACATTAATAAATACACAAGTCAACTACCTACTATTACTGTTAAGATACAAATAATAATGCAAGTGCAATTGTATTACAGAGGGATACTAATGCAAATCAAACCACAAATTCAGTGACTCACAAACTATCTCCAAAGTTCCCAGGATCTAGGAATCCAGTGAGATTTTCATCTTTTCCTTTTAAAAGCTGCAAGGCAGATAAGAACAAAGGATGGACTTGTCAGTTATTTAAAAGGTTTTTAAGATAATGAGTAAGGAGAACTTTTTCTATATTACAAATTTATTAACCAACCTTCTTGTCAAAAAGTTTCCGAATATATGGCTTCCAAAAATGTTCCTTTATTCCTTTTGCTTCTAAAACTAATCCATAATGTAATGAACACAGTTTTTCTATGATGCAGGGAGGATCAGAGGATGCTTTATAATCCTTACTATGAAAGTCTTCAGGTAGACCTATAATTAAGAATACTGTATTATTCTATTTTGCAAATCCATATCCTGTTTTCTTATTAAATTCTATGCTGTGTTGTCTAGGTAGTGTGAAGTTAAAGTAGTAAACTAATTAGTTCCCTCAAATTAATTATTAATTATATAATGTCTACTCAATTTGATAATGTTATTGAAAGTCAATTTTTAGTCAGAGATTTAAAAAGTTAGATATCGAGTAATAAAAATTAAAAATATAAATTCTAATAAAAAAATCGATCAAACACTTGTGAACCATAACATTTTTTCAAATAGATTTGAGATAATGGTCCCGGTTCACATCCAAACCACTACAAAGTAAACACGAATACTGTACAGCACTGAGAATAAAGTGTAAGTCTGGAAAGAATTACATCAGAAATTTAATGGAAACTTCTTACCATTCATTTGCATTTGTGGTTATCAAGCCAACCTACATTTCCATTCTCTTCAGAAAGAAAAACAGCAATCCAGAAATGAAAGGAACAACCAGCTTGGCACTCTCGTATTTGAGCACTGGATCTTCCCAAGCTGCTGCCTCATGGAACTCTCCAGTCTGACTGTGTGCAGTAATGACTGCATCATGAGGCACTCTGACACTGCGATGTCATTAACTGAAATTCTTACTTTGGAACTTTCTTCAATGGTATTTCCATTGTAAATTACAATCTTGACTTACTATATTATTGACAAAATTCAGTAGTCTGTTATTACATACTACATGAATATAAATCTGTGTAGCCAGATATGGAAAATATTAACTCCCACATATTTCAAAGCAGTATTACTCGACTTACTCTCTGCCACACAGATTCATACTAACTTCAGTAGCCTTAGAAGTTCTTGCAGGCTTTGGATAAAGATAGATAGTTTTTTCCACCATACCTTTAAAATTAGGGTTCAGAAGTTCTTTACGGTTAGGACACTGGAGAGCATTTCCATACACTAGATCCAAAGCACATAACAAGAGGTGGTAGGAATTGACCAAGTCATCACTGATCATAGGAAAATTACCTTCAATATTAAACATATATACAAAATTAATTAAAATCAGCATAGATTTAGTATTCTTTTAACCTAGAAACTGTTGATATTTGTATTATGATCAACAATGGAGTCTTGGAAACACAGACTCTGGTGACTATAAATATCTGGATAGAAACGCAGGTAGTAAACCAGACACACACTTAATAAAATATAGCAAATATAATAGGAAAATATGTTTTCAGGAACAGCAGCAATTGTGTAGGAACTCAAATATATTGTGCTGTTTTGAAAACAAACCTTACCAAATTGTTGATAAACATGATACTGCAGACTCCCTCATGCACAGTAATCTGATTAATCAGTGAATAAATAACTCGAAGCAGTATAAACTGTATAACGCAAACTGCCTCAAGGAAGAAAAATTTGTTACCATAACTCTGGCAACACAAGCCCCACTGTCTGGCAGTGTTACGTCCTTCAACAGATTCTTACTCCATCTGCCTGAAGCAGAATGTTATTCTAAAGGCGTATTAAGGGGGAAGAATGGGTTCTGACTGAGACTTTCCCTTTCCCCAATTTTGCATCACTGTAAAGTGTTGCAAACAACTTCAGCTAGGCTAGATCCAAGTGTTCAGATGTCCTAGAAAAAACAAAAAGCACCATCCCCTCCTTCAGCCCCACCCCCCCTGCCCCATTCTCCAGAATGGATCTATATTCAGCGCCAAGTCAGGAGGTCATTTTTCTTTATCAATCTGTTTTCTTTACAAAAATTTTGTGGGGGGCATGCTCATTATAAACGGTAATAAATTTAACTTTATTTCTCTTGTGCTTTACAAAAGAGTTAAAATGTGTCTCTCTGATCTGGTTTACAATGTAGCAAGTGTTTTTTTATTATCATCTTCCTGTAGAAAAGAATCCTTGTAACCTGTTCACTCTTATTGTTACTTTTCACAAAGATTATATTCAGATTCATTAGTCTTTACTGAACTCATTTAGGTTTATGATATTCCTTTAGAGGAACAGCCATAGCTAAAAACAGTCTTGTAAAATAAACTGTACCATTAATTAAAACCATAAATCACAATTCCATAAATTTCTATGCACAGCATGATTTTCTATTACTCTTTCAATACTAATAACTCTTCTACTCTTTTTTTTTTTTTTTCTCCTCTCTTTTCAGGTAAGGTCCGAACCACTTAGCTGAACCCACTGTGAAGAACAGTTTTAAATCCTTGAAGAAATCTAACACACAGTAATAATTAGAACACATCAAAATGTATACACGATTAAAGAATTTTTCTAAATTACACTGTTACTTTTCTACCAGTAACATACTATTTTGTTCGAATTTATATTCAATTTTCTGATTCCATGTTTGTTAAAAGAGAAATAATTCCAATGCACATAACTGGATCTACTTAAAACAACGAAGCCTACATGACATCTGAATTACCTGTTGACATTTATCAGTTATCTGCAAATCATTAAACGTTCACAGCAAAGCAATAAAAGCTAAATACAATAGCAAAATGATAATAAATAAAAATCTTAAGTAACTCTTGTAATATAGCTTCATTTTCATAACCATGAAGTCCAGCATGGCAATCGTTACTGTCAGCACAGTCAAAAATAAATCCAATTTTACAGTACCAGTAGTTTCATGCAAATGATTTGTCAATGACATTTCAAACAATAGCTTACTACTCCCTTTCACAGCCTAGTACTAAACAATAAAAAAAACAGTTATCACAGTGCAGCATAATTTTTTTCCATTTCCATTTTAAAGAAATAAAAGTCAAGGTAAAGAATTTAAATAGAAAATCTTACAAAACAGTATGCAAGAATTGCAGTATTGCTAAACAAAGTCACTGTCTTACTTTGCAGCATGTACCAACGGTACGAACAAGATCTGTACTTTCTGCATCTGTGAAACTGAACACAATGATCTTCAGGCTTGCAGAAATATCAGAGACAAGCCTGAACTTGCACTGATGTGCGGTTGCCATGATAAGGATTACTGCCAACCCTCAAAACACAGTGAACACCACAAATACTTAAATGATCAACATTTAGTTTCCATTTTTGTGCTGCCACACTTTAATAAATGTGCCACTGGTCACTTACTAATTTTACAGTTTACAATTACTGTATATTTTCCTTTTTCTTGTAAAATTTAGTTGGGTATGTCATCAACATGGTATTCTGTACAAAGTTAATTTGTATGTCTGAAACTGCTCGCTAATTAACATGTAGTTAATGATGATGTAGTTACTCAAAGATATTAACCAATAATTTAGCAATAGGAAGACTCATAAAGTCCCTCTGCATCTTGTCAACTGTCCAATGTACCCATAAAAGCAGGGATTTTATAGAAGAGAAAAGAAAAACCTGATTTTTCAGAATGACCTACTTACTCTCTCAGCTGCCTAACTATGCTAAAGAAGTAAAGTCCTGACTGACCAGAAATAAAGTACAGGACTAACTCTCCCCCAGACTCAGTGGAATATGAATAGATATTTCATACTACTTGCGAGTGCTATTCTGGACTGAAAAAAAAAGAAAAAAAAAAAGACAATCATACTGTTTCAGGGTTGTAAGCAACACACTTGTTTAGGAAAAGTTTCTCTTTCCCAGTGAAGTGGAATTTGCAAGCTATTGGAAAAAGGCATCTTCTACATAAGATACAGTGTTCAGTACAGCACTTGTGCGGTACCACACCCTTCTTGATCTTTGCACAAAGAGGTGATGGTGAGGATCCAAGTAATATTGCCAGTAACTTTTCCAAAAGGGAGCTGCTGGCAACCCTCTGCAACGCGGTACAGTGTAGAAAGAAAGGCTAATTTGTATTGAACAAAACGAGTGCCAGATAATTCAATATTGTAACAGTCTACTCTGTCCTATCCTCAAAAGCAGCCAATTAAGGAAATTACAGCACACTGCAGGAATCTTAACACTGATTCACTTTTAAATTGGAAAACAAACACCCCACCAGACACCCCAAAAGCAAAACAAAATTCCTTGTATCCCTTTCCTTGTAGAAATGAAACTTTTAGTTTTCTTCTACTGGAAGTTATGGTATGGACAAATATAAAAAGTCTCTGGAAATTATCAGTGGACCTGAACCTACAAAGATGTTCTTTCAGTGAGGAATTCTTTATTTTCCTCAAAACACTATCTTATACAGAATTCCTAGTGAATGCCCATCCAAGCAGTACTTGAATAAAGCCCTAGGTATGCAGCAACTCTTTAAGATGCAGGTTTAATGAGGAAAGACTTTAGACTATATGTGGTGTGACCAAACAACTTAAGCCTAAAATAAGGATGTCATCTCGTTCCCTCCTGTGGCTTTTTCTCCCATCAGTTATTATCAAGAAAAACTGCTGAAATCCTCTACTATGCTTATTAGCTTTAAGGCTGCTCTTATGATAAAAGTTGTATATACATTGCAATATATTGTCTGTTCATTGCATTGTTTCTACAGAAGCATACTAACAGAGGATCCCCTCACGTGTTCCAAAGGAATCTGAGTCTTCAGGTCAGCCATTTCTGTATATACTGCTACATCCAAAAAGCAAGAGAAAATCACCCTTGCAAGACAGGCATATGCAGACCTATTTAGTAATGCATACGGTTATTTGGTACAGTTGCTGTGTGCTCATTTTTTAAAAAGGTAGGGGGAGCAAAAAGGCTATTAGAAGCATTAAAATGCTGTCTGTGATACTAGCAGGAAAGTATTCACACCTAGCACTTTATGACACATTTTTAGTAGGTTGTAGAAAAAAATTCATTAAATATTTTCAGTGTTGCTGGAAAGATAGGAGGAATTTAAATATTTTTTGTTCCCAGTAAACATACATAGACACCTTACATTAGTTACAACAACATCTAAATATTAATTCATAAAATTCTAAGCTAATTTTTCTCCTTTGAATTACAGCATAAAACTCCACAATACTGGTAACTTTGTAAAAATATTCCATATAAAAGCTACCTATTTATTTATTTATTGCATATAAAAGCAAACTATTTGGTCATATGGCTCACCCTAGAAGCGTGGTAAAACAGACAGCTGGGGAAATTAAGACAGAATTCATTACCTCAGGCTGTTCTGAGAAGGCCCCTTCTCCAAAGGCATTTCTTAATTCAGCAATGCTTGCACCTATTCAGTATTCAAGGACTGATAAAATGACTAACAAAACCAGGTTCACTGTATTTAATCCCTTTCAAATATCTTACCTTTTGCATGAACAAACAGCACCCAGCAAAACTGGAAAACTTCAGTCACAGTACACGGTTGTCGCCTTTTGGGGAAAAATACAGCAAGAAGACACCCACTAAGTTCAATGAATTAAGACCAATAGAACATCACACAACATTCAATCATTCCAAAAGAAAATTAAGCTTTATAATAGTGTGGCCAAAATCGTACACCTTTCCCATAAAAACCTCACTAAAGGTAACAAAGCAAGCTGCACACTGGTTTAGTGCAGGCACGAGTGGAAGCCCAGTCTCAGCATGCACGTAGTGATTCAAATATCACTACAGCAGATTCCATTAAAAGCAGGCCAAGAATTGAGCAGAAAATCCCTTTAAAGTTAAACATGGCTGGCCTAAATGTTTCCTTTTAAGACAAAATTGTGATCTCAGTTTCAAAGAACAGGTAAATATCTGTATTTAAAATCTACAGAAAATGTTATTTCTGCTTTTGTGTACAACAAAAGGTACATATAGTCAATTGGAACAGTTTGAGAGCCACAGCTGAAATTCCTTCCTCATAGGCATCCGGAGCAATATAAACGTGTACAGGTTCCTGGAGGAACACATTACACAGCGTGTGTTGATATTAATATACTCACACAGGCAAAACTTTCAGAACGGTGTGTTCACAAGTGTCATCTATGTACTAATGTAAAGCATTTTGTATAGGATTTTATATAGTATACAGAATTTTGAAATATATTAAACATTTATCAGAACTAAGTTCCTCTGCTCGTCTTCGTTTAAAATGCTTTCAAATAAAATAAAACTCACTCATGAGGACCATTCTTAAATCAGAAGTTTTGCAGCTACTGAGGATTTGTTATTTCTTAATACTGCCATGTATACCATACTGTACAGTTTTCCTAAACCTCCTTCTGACTTCCACATTTCTGGCTAGTAAGTTTGGTTTGTGTTCTTGGTAACATAAAAATCTTAAAAAAAAAAAAAAAAAAGGACAAACAAAAAAACCACCAAAAAAACTCCCCTAGCACCGATTTGTATAACTTCACAGCATCATTCCTTGTCTCCATATAACGTATCCCTGGAAGCGCTATTTCATACATTGCAGCTCATCCCCAGGGCAGCAGAACATTAGACCAGCAAAGAAAGAAGGTGGCATAGAGATGTTTTGTCCAATATTATCTCATCCCTTCTAGGTTTTTTTAAAGTGCAGTTTCTAATTTAGATTGTAAAATAGGCACGTAAGCCTCAAAACCAAGCAGTATTTGTACAATGTAAATACTCTCTATCAGGTTTTCTGTTTCTAGAAGCATTGCTTGCTCTGTAAGACTGTGTTCAGTATTATTTATTTCATCCAGTATTATGTATTTAAGTTGGAAATTATTTCATTGAGGCCTAATTAATTTGTGGTGAGGCCATATTCTTTTCCGTTTCTCCAGTAGTTTATTCAGCCTTAATCTTTTATTTTCTTACTGCATCAGGTTATACAAAGTATGGTATTAAATGTCAAAATTAAAATGCATTTCACACAAAAATTAGTAAATATCATCTTCCAACCTCTTCAAAATTACTTCACACCTTACTATCTAAGCTAACCAACTAGAAGGGTTTATTCTTCTAATCATAGAATTATATACACAGTATATTTTAATTTCACTATTACACGCAAATATTGATATCAATACATAATTTTATTCCATCTATAGCCCAGTTGGAATTTACTCACCTTTTGCATTCTCCAACAAAATTATTTAGGAACAATCCTGTCTTTTATTATAGATGCAAACACCTTTAGTTATAAATGCCACTAAGTGATGCTCACAAGAACATCAAGAAGAAAAAAAAAGCCAAAAACCCCAACCAGAAATAGTCTGTAAATATTAGAAAAAGAAAATGATAAAACCAAACCAAAACAAACAAACAAACAAACAAAAAAACCCAACAAAAACCTCGATATAAAAGCAATCAAACAATGGCAGTTCACAGCAGCAAAGGTTAAAGAACAAATGAATGGGAATAAATAAATCTCTACTAACTACCAGGAGAAATCACAAGCCAGGCTAAGTGCTGGCACAAACAGACAAAATCTTGTTAAGATCAGAATAACCAGAAAATAAGGCTAGCACTTAATTTTCACAGCACTCCTAATATGAACAGTAACAAAGAAACAAAGCTTCTACTATAAAGTAAAATATCCAGAAGATCTGCATTGATGAAGAAAACTATGGGAATTAGCAGGCAGTGAAACAGGCCGAGTTGTTCCATGAGCTATTGAGGCTATATAGATCGTACAATGATCAAATTCTTCCAGCCTTTCCCATCTTAGAAATACTAATATTACTCTTGTCTACAAACATTTTATTCGCCCACCCCCCAAAATCATAGAAACTTAGCAGCTGTGGGATTTCCTGCACCCTGTCAGATCTGACAAACTGAAAAAAAAGATTCAAAAATTACTGTGAGCCTGGACAGACAGACCAACTCCGATATTATAAATAACAGCTATGAAAATAAGAGTCAAAAATACAACTAAAACAACCAGTGACTTCCTTATATTTTTGTAACAGTAATGCTCTAAAATCAGGCTGGAAGTAACAGAAACGTACCTCTGTTTTCTTCCTCTCTGTTGACGAGGTTGATCTTCTTGAGGATATCTGAAAATGTCCTGAAATATGGGCTCATACTTCTTAAAAATTACTGCAGAAACTGTAAAGTTTCTCTCTAATCTCTCAGTTCGTTCTCTGAATTGGGAGGGTAGATTTGCCATGTCTTCCCACTTTTTCATCTTGTTAAAAAACTCGATCAAACTGAAAATACCAAATGGGTTAGATCTGAAGAGGTTTTTTTCTGCAGAAATATACTACACATTCTCAACAAAAGTGCAATTTCTACTTCCCCAACTACTGATAAGATGGTGGTATTGCAAACATGACAGTGTACTCTGAGCTAGTCCTTCACCCATAACCCATGAACTCAGACAGCTCGCAAAATATTTTTACATCCTCAGTTGATGAACATGTTAACTATATATTCACAGTTCTGGCTTTTTCTCAAAGACACAATCAACCCCAGCAGATTAAAATCAGATTTCCCTCATTTTTTTGAATAATTTATTAACTGAAATAAAACAAACTCTGAGTTCTACAATGCTAAGAAGATTCTACAAAGTATGAATAAAGCCTAGGTTTCAGTAAATTTCACTCCATTAATGTGGCTTTCATTTATTTTTCACATTTTTATCTACACCTACTTTTTCAGTCTTATTAGTCTTTGATGGCCCAGATTACAGAAACAATTTATCCACATTCAGTTTGCTGAATTTCTGATTCGGGGGGGGTGGTGGTGGTGGTAGTGGTGGTAAGTTTTTAAAGGAACACTTTCATATTGTTTAAACCAATAGCAGTGCTCCAATAGTAAAAGGAGACAGGGAGAAAAAGCGCATAAGAACACTCCCTCCCAATCTAATAAATTGTTACAAAACAATCAGATTGCTAATAAAGTGAATTGTTTTAGGAAGCTGCTCTTCTTGTTTTGTGGATATAAATATTTGATACAAACTTGCTTGTCAGATTCTGACTTTGCTGCAGTTTCATAAAGCAAGTACATGTGAAAACTTAAGTGTTCTTGCAAAAAAAAGAAAAATTGTGTAACTATTTTCACAGTCAATTAAAAATGGTTTCTCATGCAAGAAGTTCACACTTTGCACACTCTTCAAAAACAGGCTGTTACTCAGGGACCTGTTTCTTTCTCCTTCGAGAGAGGGAATCAATCTCTGATATTGAAAACCAGTGTTTTTGCAACACAGTAATAACCAAATAGAACTGTCTTACTTTTGTGGCAATGAGCTACAACAAAAGATTCCAGTGATATAAATTCTGTCTTTAAAAGCAGGAAAGAAGAAAGACGTTTAGCCTTTGTTCTCAATTTCTAAATTTCACAAGCTGATAAGCAGTCTTCAAGATTTATAAGCGTTTAAAACTTAGCAAAAAGAAAAGTTACCTTTGTTCTGAACAGCGCAAAATTCGGGTTAAAGATACATAATTTCCCTCAGCTGTCCCTCTGCTCACAGTTGGAATTGCTTTTCTGCAAGCCACGTACAAGGCACACGCTAGCCAATGCAGATCATTTCCCTGTGAATTAAAACATCAGGCATCTAAAAGACTTCCTGGAAAACACACTTTCCAGCCGTGCACCTAACATCGGGGGGAAAGCACAGAACTGTGTCCTACACGAATCCATTTCAACCAGTGACAAAGTTGATTGTTTCAAAGTTCTGTTGAGCTACTTTGTGTTTTTAACTACAGGGAAAAACAGGTGCTAAACAGACACTTAACACTGAACTGTGTCAAAGCTACAATTACATAGTTACTAGTTAGCTTCCTCAATTTCACACCTGACCCAAAGTTTAACAATATATTTTCAGTAATAGTGTTTGTACTGCTGCTCTTCTCCTCTAACATTTCGTATTGCCTTGGTGTTAAAAAAAAATATTATTAAAAGCTACAGTTCCTTGCTGTCAGAACATTCTTCTGCCGTGAACAGGCAGAAAAACATAGTTTCTGTTTTTCTCTGTATTGCACAACAAGACCATTACTCAGTCTGGTACTTAAAAGACAGAAATTAATTCCAACGAAAACCTTTCAAATCTTATTCTCTGCCCTCGGTTTAAAAAAAAAAAAAGTTTTAATGGGGGAAAAGACAGTAGAAAAGGGGACACAGAAAGGTGAATTCGATTCCGTGTGTTTCTTGGGCTATGCGGTATCACAGGGCCAGACGAGCACAGGCTTTTAGGCAAAACGAAAGTTTTCTGTCTGAGCTTCCCAGCCCCTTCCTGACGGTGAGAAGCAGCGTGTGACAGAGGTGCCTGCAGACAGAACACCTCCCTCCGGCAGAGCACACGGCTCCGGGCACCGCAGGACTAACCACCTCCCCGTGTGCGAAGCCGCGGGGCTAGGGAAAGGGGCTAGGGAAAGGGGCTAGGGAAAGGGGAGCCCCAGACAACTCCCAACAGCCCCAGACAGGCGTGCCTTTACCCTAAGCGCCACCTTTATGTTTAAAAAGCTACCCGGTAAAAGGCATCTCCCAAACAAAGCTGCGTCGCTTCATGTCACGGCTTTAAAGAATGACGTTACCAACCCCGCCCGCCTTCGCCCGCCTGCGAAGTTTCGTGCCACGATCGCGCAAAAACCGCGCTCGTTGTAATTGCGCCGACAGCACCTGCGCGGGCAGCGGGCGGCGGCCGGTCAGCCCTCACCGGGAGAGCCGCGCCGCCGGCAGCACAAGCGCTACAGCGATACGATCGCGTTTATTTTTAACGCCTTTCCACCGCCGCGGCCGGGAGTTGGGGTTATTTTGGCTTTTCCGCCGCCTCAGAGCCGGGCAGCACGGCCAGCAGCCAGCCCCCGGGGCGGCGGCAGCCCCGCTCCGCGGCGG